>QFET01007796.1:0-12509 GCA_003316355.1 Tuber calosporum | reverse complement strand
AAGGCTTACTCTGCTTTTCTGTCCTTCCTGCCTAGCGCTCTTCTAGGCAATCGTGACAATTTGGTGGGTGGTGACAAACTTTCCTGATATCAAGTTGTCTCCTGTGGTTCCTGAATCGAATAATGCCCTTGCATTGTGGCCATTGACTGTGATGTATGCTTCGAGGGCTTGGGATTGAGTTCCTCTAGGTCCTGCATGGTTTGTGGTAACTGTGACTAATTCCTTTACATTGAGATCGTCTTCCTCGGTGTGGTATGTTCTTATGACATTCTTGAGTCTCCTGGTTCCTCCAGGGCCTCCATTTCCTCACTGCTGGGTGCTCCTATACTTCTTATTCTCAAAGCAGTTATCGGAGTAGTATTCATGTTTTCCACAATAGTAATAGTCATTGTCTCTTCTGCGCCTATCCTTCTCAGCCAGGGATATTCTTGGATGCTGAGTGGTGATGTGGGAGAACCTTGGTTGATTTTGCTGGGTGTTGTTCTGGGGACACTTGAGTGCTTGTTGGGAAACTGCATTATAGGTTACATTTCCTTGACGATTTCCATAGAGTCCTGTAGAGTGGGCAATTGCATCTCGTTTTTCCGCTATCTCCACTAGTTGGTCAAAGGAGGTGTCTGAAGTGATCTGTGGTTTCACTTCTCGCTTGAGCTTGATATCCATGGCATCTAGGAGTCTCTGCTTCGCTGAATAGTGCGAAATTGTTCTAGGGGAGAGACTGTCTCTCAAGGTTTCAAGTCTGATTACAGTATCAGTAATCGGTTCTGTTTTTCCGCTGGGAGTTTATTAGACTTGTAGCCACTTTTCATAGATGGTATCTGTGGTTGTGGAAGGAAGGAATTAGGCCTCGAACTTTTATTTAAGTACAGCAACTGTGTGGTCTCCTTGGGATGCTTCATATTGGGTGAATTTATCAAGGGCTTTCTCTCTGCAATAGGCTCCATAGTATTGCAGGGCTTAAGGGGCATCGTCAGTTATGCCAAAGCTGGCGATGTATCAATAGACTGTATTGAACCATGAGTTGATTCTCATTGGGTCTCGATCTTTTCCTTCTCCTGTGAATGTAAATGGTGCAGGCCATTTAGGACGATTGTTTCCCTCTGGGGGGACTGACATGGCGATGGGTGCAGGGCTTGAATTGCTTGGTGGTCTTGGTGGACTAGGCAAATCGTCTAGTGCAGGGCTTGGTTCTCTTGGTTCTCTTGGTAGACTAGGTGGTCTAGGTGGCGAAGCTGGGGGTGCTGGTCCTGGAGCGTCCTCTGGACAGGAATTTGATTCTGATTCTGAGCTTGGTTCTTTCTTGGATTGGACTTCTTGGTAGAGCTTTTCTTGTACTTGTTCTTGGACTTGGGCTTGGTCTTGGACTTGGTCTGGAGCTTGGGCTTGGACGTAGTCTTGGGCTTGGTCTTGGTCTTCTTCTTTGCTGCTGCTGCTATCTACTGAAGATAGTTCTGAATCCTCAGATGGTGGTGCAGCTGGGGGTACTGGCGCTTGACTTTGGGGTCCTGAGGAGGATGCTACCGATCCTCTAGTGAAGTATTTTCTGGTATCTCTTGGAAAAGAAATGGTTGCTAGCTAGTGTGAGCTGGTCTCGCCTGGAGTCCGCTCAAGGCCTTCTTGGAAATAGGAAGGTGTACTAGTACTGCAGGGTCAAGGTAGGCGAAGGGTGATCTGTCCTCTGCCGTAGATCAAAGGTATACTTGAGTCTAGGTCAAAAAATGTAACCTACTCCCAAGTATCACGAGAATCGCAAAGGGACTTTGAAGATACTATTAGGATAGGGGGAGAAGAGTCGATGGATAGGTATTCAATAGACAAGGTAAAAGGTATGGAACTGATAGAGTGAACTTTCAACTTGTAGTATTAAAGATGACAGTCTTGTGAGGCTTGAGAGTCCGAATCCTTCAGGGATTACTGGCTCTTTAAATACAAAAGATTGTAGCTAGGAAGACTAAACAAAAGCGCAACCATCCTGTCCAACAACATGCTAACAGAGGCAGCATAACAAGATAACCATATTCCGAAAACAGAGGGTTAAAAGCGACAGGATAGAGCTAACAAATCAAGTAATGGAATCCAAACAGGAAGGAACAAGAGATTACTACTACTATACAAACCCAGTAGGTATAGCAGGAGGATAGCGATACCCAAATGGGTAGAAGCAAGGAGGGGTAATGATAAGCGAAACAAGGAAAGAATAACCACTTAGTAAGTGATAACCAAGTAGGAAGGGACAACCAACTAGTAGCGCTTATCAGGTGAAAACCCAAATAAGTAATAACCAACTTTAAGTCAGTAGTAATAGTAGAAACATAGTAGGATTCCGTTACATATATCATATCATAATAAAAGCTATTATACAAGAAATAAGAAAGAGGTAGTATATATATGATTCCAGATACCAACTCAATAGAGTTCTCCAATCTCTAACTCCCTGATCTTGCAATTAATCATCTTTGACAGACCGTACAATCTATGAATTGAGACTTTGGATTCGAACAGTACATGGTCTTCCACTAAGGCTACCAATACCCTGGCTAGCAGCATTTGCTTTTTTAACACATGGCATAAGTTAAATGAAGTTGAGGGAGGTTAGATATCAAGAATGATAAAGCAATTGTATAATATTTACTGATAGTTATCCTGATTCCTTTATCTTATATTACATAGCTAACTTGAATACTAGGTTATTATTCAAAATAGGTTTCTTTAAGAAAAATAGTTTATTCTAGTTGTTAGTTCAAATTTCAAGTTTATTATATAAAAACCTTATGCTTAACAAATATTGCTATATTTACTAAAAATTTCAAGTATGGCTAATATAACACTTTTTCATGCTTCTCACCCAAAGTCCAACTTTTTTAAATTCTTTAGGCTCTACAACTATTATTATATTCCACAAAGGAAAACCTGTTTCTTGTTCTACTTCACATTCTCTTTGCAAAATAGGAGTTTTTTTTGGCATTTGAATTAATATTGGTAAGGCCTTAGGGATGTGAAGATGGAAAAAAATCTGATACATGTTTTGAATAAGTTGAACTATAATGCACAATTTACAGTAATTTATGCAAAAGCTGAATCGGATATTGATCACTGTTGCTTGTATTGGGTGTTTAGTTACCATCCACCTTTTTATATCTGCTGTTTTGTTTGCATATATCATCTACCATCGCTTTAGCCTTTGTTGCGTTCATCTGTGCTTTCTTCGTCTGCTCTGCTAACCGGTTCTATGCCTCCTACCTCCCTTCTATTCCTTTCACCCTCTGTTTTCCCTTCTTATACAGATGCTCAATATGCTTGAAAATAGCACATTCAATTGTGTTAGTACATATGTAGCCTAACTGTTACCTAAATGGGAAGTGGTACAAATTATTTGATGTGATAGTATATAGAACTGGGAGGTTACTATATTATGACAACAACCCATGCTGGCAAGAAGTAGTGTCTATAGTAGAGCTGCTAAGCCTTGGTGAAAGATCTAGACTCTAAATATATGGAGTGCTCTGACTCTTAATAATCCAAATGCATAAGCACCAGAGTGCATATAAGGAAGAAAGACAGACTTCCAGACTGATCAACTGGTATTCCGTAAGATGTAGGCAACTGGGCTACATCAACGTGAACTTAGTTCATTTGGCAAATGAATCGAAGGCTATGAACTAGTGGAGTGCTAGACACCCTCAGAATACTAAATAGTTTGGGGGATCATTTGACCAAGCAGGGCATACATTTTCAGGGTTAAACAGTGTTTCAACCTTGTAACAGAATCCTACTTTGTTTCCTCTATTACTACTGATTTGATGTTGGTTAGTACTTATTTGGGTTTATACCTGGTAAGCGCTACTATGTGGTTGTTCCTACCTACTTAGTTATGACTTCCTAACTGGCTATTCCTTCCATGTTTCGCTTATCGTTACCCCCTCCTTGCTTCTAGCCATTTCGGTATTGCTATCCTCTTGCTAAACCTACAGGATTTGTATAGTATTAGTAATCTCTTATTGCTTCTTGTTTGGATTCCATTACTTGTTTTGTTAGCTCTATCCTGTCGCTTTTAACCCTCTGTTTTCGGATTATGGTTACCTTATTATGCTACCTCTGTTAGCATATTGTTGGGCATGATATTTGCACTTTTGTTTAGTTTTCCTAGCTACAATCTTTTGTATTTAAAGAGCCTGCAATCCCTTAAGGATTCGGACTCTCAAGCCTCACAGGACTATCATCTTTAATACTACAAGTTGAATGGTCACTCCATTAGTTCCATACCTTTTACCTTGTCTATTGAAGACCTATCCATTGACGCTTCTCCTTCTATCCTTATAGTATCTTCATAATCCCTTTGGGATTCTCAAGATACTTGGGAGTAGGTTACACACCTTTTATGACCATGGCCATAGTATCTAAGGATACTTCATATATATGGCTAACATAGTACCAGGAGAATTATATAAATAGCTAGCGGTTCCCCATCGTTATGGGATCATCTAGTAACAGAGAAGAGACCTTAACAATATATTCAGTTATTAGTTAAACAACTTTAAAAGATTTTGAGAAAAACCTTTACCTTTTATCTTTATTTTTAACAGAGCTTTCCTGACAGTTCTCCTACCCTCTCGATACACTCACGGCATACGCAATTCAACAGTGCCGAATTGGCTCCCCTTTAACACTAACTTACTACCAAAGTCCTCTGTCTGAAGCTTCTTATGTCTTCCAACTTGATAAGTGATCCGTGTACCTGCACTATCAGATGCTTGCAACTGTTCATAGAAAGAAAGTACCAGATGTGAAATGGCAGTAATAGGAGGCTGCAAGGTGGACTACCACAAAAGACTTATGGAAGAAAACAACATATAGAAAAATAGCATGGGTAGACTAAAACTGCAGAGTTAGCAAAATACTAGTGTTGTTAGCTTTAACCCAATTTAGGCAAGGATATTAGTAGGTACTTGAATTGGTGCTAAAGGCTTTCATTGTCTTGAAATTGTAAAAAAAAATTGAAATAAAACGCTGATGAAGGGAAGATAGATTGTTGTGAAATCCATTGGAAGATCAACTTTGTTTTACAGTTACGAGAGAGATCATTAAAGGGGCAGAGAGGGGTATGTGTATAAAAGGCCTACAAACTTGAATTGACACCATTGTTTTCAAAAAGCCGCAGAAATCCGCTGAGTTTGTGGGATCTGCACTAGGTAGGTCCACAATAAGCTTTACTACAGACTTATCACCTGAATCTAAGGTACCTACCCCATTCCCACTTCATGTATTAAAAGGGTCTTTGTCAGAGCCGAAGGCATTGTCACCATCCTATTTGTCAGTCAAATCACATCTGGTGTCCCCTACTTGCGGCTTGCATAGATGCACTCAGCATGAATAGATACTACAAGGAGGCCCTTGAGGCGATCGTGGTCTCCAGTGTAACTCTGGTCAACATTTGGAACCCCCATTACCAAGGAGGCTACGAAGTGCTTAGATAGGTACTCACTGGAGTGACTTCTGGTTAACATCATCTGCGAGGGCATTTTAGGATGATTACCGATTAGATTTAATATGCTATAGAGATGCAGGAATTCTTGGAATCCAGAGCTGGATATTGTTTCCTTATATTCAAGTTCTGAGGGTCTAAATGGGTCAAGGATTTTGGGTGGATTCCAAGGGGAGCTTCTAGATCGTGGGCATAAGGCCATTTTCTCCAGGGTGGATGTCGTTTCTGTGGGGTTTGATATGGCCGATACCTCCGTCAAGTGCACCACAGGAGTGAGAAATGGAAGTAAGAAAGCGGAAGAATAAAATGTCCACAAACGGAGGCACTCATAGGACACTCTTGGGCAAATCCTCTCAATTAATATTGCCACCTGAAATGCAGACCCGACTGCTCCCACGTCTCGGGAGCACAAGCTACGATACGGGAATGAACGGTACATCCATCCCTGCATCACACCGACTGACTCCACCCTGTGCATTATACTCTCAAACGCAGCCTCAACCATGGTAGTTAGCATTCCCGCAACATCCTCAATAACCACTGACTAGAGCACCGACTATCCACTAATATTCCACCCTAAATCCCGACAATCCTACCCACCCATTGTCCTGTTTTCCCTCCCTGGTATCCCTCCTTTGGGCCTTGCATTCCTGAGGCACATCTATCCAATCAACACCCCACCCACAATCAATAAATCACACCTCTCAGCCGTACGTCATTCCTGTAGGAGCAACTTCACTCTCGCTTTCAGAACCTCCATAGCAATATTCTTCCCATAGCACCCCAACAAACTCAACCCCCTGGGTCACAGTGGTTCTCGGCCCCACAATCCACGGTATTCTTGCAGGTGCGACCTCCGTCGGATTAGCAATGATACCATACAAATCCATTGCAATTCAATGCCAGAGCAGACAAAGCCAAAGTCTGTGGAGTAGCCTAGCCCTGCGTTTTAGACCCTCCTCCTTCTCCCCATCCATGCCCTTCAATGCGGAGGGTATGGAACCGCTTACGTGTTACCTAGCAACAAGTATGGTTCACAGGATACACAGAGAATAATCGGAATAACCTCGCACTGTCGGTAAAATAGTGGGAATTGGTAAACGTGTGGTAGAGGAGGTAATGGTAACTTGAAGAGAGGTGGAGCGGCAGAGAGGAAAAATGGGGTGGGATTAGTGAGACTAAGAAAGGCCCACAACCTAATCGGAAAGGTTTCCATTGAGATGTAAATTACTGATGGCTAAGTATCATACCTCCTTCGCAAAGAACCTGGATACAGCAAGAGGTGTGGAACCTCAATGAAAGGCATAAATTATCATAATCTGGGCGGACAGGATTGCACATAGAGCCGCATCCCAGAAGGAATCATGTGACCCATGGAAGACAAACTCTATCCATGGATGGAAACAAGATACGGTATCCACTGTTCGCCTCCCGGCAATATCCGCATGAGCCTAGAAATCATTTGCATGAAGAAAAGGTCACAGGACAACACCTTTGATGAATGGGGTCTAAATCGTAGACCACTGTGGGTGCACGTGCACCCATGCATTGGCAAAGAGTTAAGGGATATAAGTACTGCAATGTCTCTCAATGTTCAAGTGTGGTTGATTTCTTCTTTTCTCTTCCATACTTTACACTTCCGTACTGACATCAAACCTGTTGAAATGTACGTTTCCTTATCCTACTAATCATATGACTATGTCGGTCATGTGACGTAGTCATGTGATCTTCAAGAAGTATGTAGTGGATTCTAGCATGTTCTGGGTATTTCTTAAAGTGTATTATTCGTGTAACCATAAAAAGGGTATATAAAGGAGACAACCTGCCCTTCGCTTAGGACAAGCACGCAACTCAGAATATATTTTATCTTAGTATAACTATATTGTGAGCTTTGACTACCAACTCTAATTACAAGAGCAAGTATCAATCATTGCATATAATTTCAGGTTATGAGCCCGGGTTTGCAATCACTCTGCAAATCTAACATCAAAAACCACTAAGATATTATCTATACTGAGCACCTCGTCACTGTTACTCCTCTTTACATATCCCTAATCCCACATTACCAAAACATCACATACGATGTCTTCCTCAACCTCCACCTCCGGAATCTCAATGTCTGCCAAAGAATACCCTAAGATTCATGGACAAGAAGACTACAGAACCTGGGATGATGCCTGGCAATGTGTTTTCCAAATCCTTGAAATATGGGACATAGTCAACGGTACAACAGAGAAACCCGAACAAAACGACGAATCAACCTCCACAGCATCAGTAACCGAATGGGAACGTAAAAATAATCAAGCAAGATTTTTCCTTTACCAGTCCGTAGACAAAGCTTTTCACACCGACATATAGGCCCACCCAACAAGTCACGGAGTCTGGCAAGCGTTCAAAGATCGATTTGACAAAGAAACCCCTGCTACCAACATGATGCTTCTTACTAAACTAGTCATGCTTCGTTTAAAGCAAGGACAAAAATTTTCCGACCACATCGCACACTGCGATTCTGCCTGGAACAGACTGTCACAACGATGCACATCGACACCAGACGACGCAGATGAATTTTGAAAAATTATGTTCACCGTCACTCGATACGAAGTCATGTAAGGTTCGTACTCCATGATATCCGTACGCGAGATACATCCTGAGCTGTGCGACATGCTTGCCGCACGACAGAAAGAACGGTATGCAGACATAAAAAACTTCATTGTCACCAGAGAAGCGGAAAAAGGAGAAGAGTTATAAGAAGAAAAAGTGCTATCGGTACCATTCAAGAAGAACATCTGAGAATATACCTACTGCAAGGCAAGGGGAAAGAGATGGGACAATCATGTTACTGCCAAGTGCAATAACATGAAAAGAGACAAGGCAAAGAAAGGAAAACCAACTACTGCCACTTTAATAGATGCAACTGTCATGATTTTGATAGGGAGAGATACCCCATCAGCAAACATCACACGAGATTGGCTCTGCCACTCAGGAGCCTCAAGTCATATATCACCCAACCAAGATGACTTTCTACATATGAACCCCTCAAGTGACACCATAGTAACAGCAGACGGCATTATCCACTGAGCCACCGGCAAAGGAGACGCACAAGTACATGTGCTTTTGCAGGATGGATCCAAACATACAGTCGTGCTCCGATCCACACTGTATGTACCTGAATTTAGATATTCCTTGGTCTCAGAGTCTCGATTGGACGATGCAGGAGTAGAAATAAATGTCAAAGGAGGAAAAAGGGATTACAATAGAGCAGGAAAAGGTTTCATGGCGGCAAAGAA
Source organism: Tuber calosporum (assembly GCA_003316355.1). Classification (NCBI taxonomy): domain Eukaryota; kingdom Fungi; phylum Ascomycota; class Pezizomycetes; order Pezizales; family Tuberaceae; genus Tuber; species Tuber calosporum. The sequence continues at coordinate 3,740 of QFET01007796.1, read as the reverse complement.
GGAAAACGGACTGTGGCATGTTTTATTATCTAATGATTTTTCTTTTATTACACCATACGAAAAGTTGCATCAGAGTCTTGAACATCCAAGTGTAATCAAGGACTGTTAGAAAGACTCATCTCCCTTCACTCCACCTGAGGATTTCGAATTTGATACCTGCAAAATGCACAAATCAACACATTCGTCACCACCGTCAATTGGTATTAAGACTACGAAACCATTCGAGAAGGTTCATTCTGACCTAAGCGGACGAATATCGGAAAAAACGCTAGGACAAATGAATATTATATGACATTTGTCAATGATTATTCACGATATTGCTGGAGATACCTTCTACGACCTAAAAACGGAGCTGCAACTGCAATCAAACACTTCTGGGAACTGGTTCAAACACAGTTTGAAACGAGGATCAAAAGATTTCATAGTGATAATGGAACCGAGTACATTAACCAGGAAGTGAAAGATTTTTTCAACAACACCGGAGTAATACATACTACATCACCACCTCACCACCCTGAACTAAACGGAGTCGCCGAATGGATAAATCGAACTCTCACTACCATAGTAAGATGTATATTACCATCCAACAAGAAATTCCTATGTGGAGAAGCATATTCAACTGCTGTTTACCTATACAATAAAAGATAGTATACAACAATCGAAACAACAACGATCGAAAGACTATATAAAATGAAACTGACTATCGACCACTTGCATCCATGGTACACATCGGCGAGGATACATATACCCTCTGAAAAACGAGGCAAATTGGATCCAACAAAAGAACAAGGTTACTTAGTAGGCTACACTTCAAATCCTACCGTGTATCGATTCTATATACCTGGAAGACGCACAGTAACCGAAGCCAAGGATGGCAAGTTTGAGAAGATTAAAGGAGTTTCATTCGAATATCATCACACCCCCGCAACAACAAAATTATCTGAAAACGTTGAACCTATACCTCAACAAATACCAACAACACCTTACAAACAACAAACCATTCCAGGCTCATTCGAGGATACACCAACAACCATCCAGAAATATTCTCGTACAGGAAGGATTCATCAGAATGTGACTGTTTGCGAAAGACGACAACCTAAATTGACGAAAAAAGGACAAGAACTCCACCAAACACGTGTCAACAAGGAAATCAAAGTCCTTCGCAAAGAACTCGCCAAGCCAGAGAAACATAGGAAAAAGTGTGATCAAATCCGACAGGAAATACAGGAACGCGAAGAGTTACTCTCACAGTTTCAACTCCAGACTGCCGGAATGATGTATCATATACCTGACCCTACCTCCTACAAGGAAGCTATGGCATCGACAGAAAGAGACGAATGGATCAAAACTATGGAGGAAGAAATGAAGGTGTTGGAAAAGAGGGAAGTAGGAGAAATCGTGGACAAACCAACAAACAAGAAGGTAATCAAAGGAAGATGGGTTTACAAGGCAAAAGTGAAACAAGATGGAAGTATCGAACGACGAAAAGGAAGATACTATGCTAAAGGTTTCAGTCAAATACCGGGAGAAGACTTCGAAGAAGTCTATGCACCGGTTGCAAGACTTGAATCCCTTCGAGTATTACAATGTATAGCGGTTCACCAGAACTACACTATACAACAACTCGATATCAAAAGCGCTTTCCTTTATGGAGACATCGATACGGACACATATCTCGAAAAGCCTGAAGGATATAGAATACCAGGAAAAGTATGGAAGCTGAAGAAAGCGATCTACGGACTAAAGCAATACCCACAACTCTGGTATCAACAATTGATAAAAACTCTCACATCCTTCGATCTTACTGTTACCGATTTCTACCCATATATTCTCACCTCGGAAGACTTATTTTGTTGCATATACGTGGATGATATTCTAATAACAGGAAAACCCAAACTGGTTAAACAATGCACGGAACACCTCAAATCCCATTTCCAGTGCACCAATTCAGGAGAAGCGTCACTTCTACTAGGAATGCAAATGAGCAGAACCGATAAAGGTATCAATCTATGCGAGGAAAGATACATCAACGAGTTACTCGAATGATTTGATATGTAGGATGCCAAAACAATAGCAACTCCAATCGAAACAAATTCTCAAATGTCAAAGGCCAAAGACGAAGACGATCGATGCAATCAAACGACATACCAATCCTTAATTGGATCACTTATGTATCCAGCATTTGCAACATGACCACATTATGTGCTTTGTCGCCTTTCTCAGTCAATTTTCATCCGACCCAACCAACACACATCTTTCCGCGGCCAAAAGAGTTCTCTGATACCTTAAAGGAACAACGACAAAAGGACTCAATTACGTCAAACATAACAACAATCCTCCACTACAGCTATATAGTGATAGTTCATTCGCATCGAACATCGAAGATCCAAAATCGTTCACCGGATTAATAGCACAAGTCTACCGAAACACGGTTATATGGAGATCAAAGAAACAGTCAACGGTTGCACTCTCCTCAACTGAAGCCGAATACAGATCATTATGCTTCGCAGCACGACTAAGCGTTTAGATTAGCTTGGACTGTCACACATGGGTATCGATACAACACCTGTTATCAATTGCGACAGGACTGCAGCTATCAAACTTACCGAAAACAGCGGAGTATCGAATCAAACGAAACACATCGATGTCAAACATCACTATACACGAGAGTTACAGGAAGCAGGGAAGATTCAAATTGAAGGGATAGGAACGGAGGAAAATTTAGCAGATATTTGTACGAAGGGTTTGACCAGGATATTGTTTGAGGGTTTTTCAGTTATGTTAGGAATGGAATTGTAAGGGAAGTGTTGAAATGTACGTTTCCTTATCCTACTAATCATATGACTATGTTGGTCATGTGACGTAGTCATGTGATCTTCAAGAAGTATGTAGTGGATTCTAGCATGTTCTTGGTATTTCTTAAAGTGTATTATTCATGTAACCATAAAAGGGTATATAAAGGAGACAACCTGCCCTTAGCTTAGGACAAGCACGCAACTCAGAATATATTTTATCTTAGTATAACTATACTGTGAGCTTTGACTACCAACTCTAATTACAAGAGCAAGTGTCAATCATCGCATATAATTTCAAAACCAAAATTATGATACAGGTACCCAGAAAGTCATTTTGGTACTGAGAACCCTTAACCCTGTCTCAATCCAGGTTTTGCATAGGCATGCTGGCACCCACCGTGATCTACGATTTAGATGCTTTGCACCATATCATACATCGGGCCTAGCACTAGACAGCTCCCCCCATCATGGTCGCCCTTCGCGCTCACCTAGACGGATGAGGATTGCCTGTTTCCGTCCTGAGGAAGCCCTTCCACCCGACAAGGTCTAATAGGGTATAGGGCATTTCAGATGATGGGAGTATCATAGCCACGATATGAGACTTGTCCCAAATATGGGAGGACGCATTGAGGGAATAGCGAAGGCTTTTTAGGCCTTAGCGGTTGGAGGGTTAGCTAGCGTGGAGCCTTGTATCATGATAATAATACTGAGGTACAGCGCCTAAGTTTTGTACATTTTGCTAGCAGGGGTGCTCGGCTTGCGGGGGTTCAGGAGTGAATTAAGTATAGCGGCGTGGTACTGAACTCGCCGTATAAGGAATGTCTGGAATTAAATTGGGAAGCGAGTAACTTAAAGTAGATTTCTGACCTACAGAGATTCTGTGCCTCAGTACTTGTAGATTGAAGTGTAGTTCTATCTAATATTTTGTAAAAAGGCCGTTGGCGT
>QFET01007791.1:0-11590 GCA_003316355.1 Tuber calosporum | reverse complement strand
CCGGAGGAACACACAGCTTCTTCAACATTACTACACCCGCCTCTGCAGGAAGGCCACCCTACTTGGAGTCTCCTTCTCCATCCCCAAAACCGAACTCATCCACTGGCGAACTCCCAGGGATCGCTCTCCCCCCTCACTGGCCCGGTTTCTCTCTATGGGAGTCTCTTTCACCCCTCTTCCATAGACCGCTGGCTTGGATACTGGTTCTCAGCCTCAATGGAAACCTCCACCCACTTCATCAAGAGACTAGCCCACGCTCAGGGGGCCTTTGGCCTCATCAGGCAACTCTCCCCTCCTGGCATAGGCATAGTACCTTACCTGAACCGCAGACTGGCCATGGGCCTGCTGCTACCGATCCTCACCTACGGAGCTGACCTCCTCGTCCCCAACACTGCGATGAAGGGTAAGATAGAGGTCTTTTGGAGTAACGTCCAACGATGGGTCACTAACTGCTTCTCATCGACTCCAGTATCCATCCTTCCCTGTCAGGCTTGCCTCCCCCCTCTTAACTCGCTCCTCCCCCATCGCCGGAGGATGGGCGCACTAAGGTTGGCCTGTTCCTCTCACGAGATCAACCCAGCCGCAGCCCGGCTGCCCCCATCATTTCCATCCTACTCCAATTTTAGGGCAGGGGACTCCTCCCGCCACCTCCTTCGTGGCCTTAGGGCCAACTACATCCCCCTCCGCTGGAACCAACCAAGGCCCATACCCGCTGTCCCCTCTCACCTCCCAATCGATGCAATGTGCTACCTCTTGGTCAAGGTGGCAGCGGACGGGCTCAAACTCCCACAGATAAACTCACACCTTCTGCCGGGCACTGTCTTAGCCCCCCCTCCTCCGATCCCAGGTGCTGTCTCCTACAAATTGATGAAAGAGGAGTGCAGAAAGGACCTCCTCACTGATTGGACACTACTGTCCCCACCCCCTCCTTACAACCAGTACAAGCCGTCCCTACGCCCACTGCCTTCATGGGCCTCGACCACTTCACAGCTGGGTGAATCCACCAAATGCGCGCTGGCAAGAGCTATCTTGCCGCGCAACCCTCTTGGAACGATGCCGATCGCTCTCCCACCTGCCCTTCCTGCGACTCAGAGGACGAAACATTCGAGCATGCAATTCTCCACTGCCCCTCCAAGTCCCGAGAACGCCAGCTTTACCTTCCGAAGCTGTCTACGATGGACCATGGCTCTCCACTTTGGGCCGACCTGGACATGATCCTAGGTCTTGCCTCATACATCCGCGCCACTCGCACAAACTTCCCGCCCACCATGCCAGCAGTTTTTGCTACTGCAGCCTCCTCCTCCACCGACTATGACTCAGACTGAGCGGTTTGACTTTCCTTTTATACTTATATCCTTCCTTTCGGTTGTGATTTCTTTAGGGGTCATTTCATTCTATACTTTTTGAATTAGTCGACATTGCTGGGCGCGGTGATGGTATGGTCATTACTAGGGGAGAACTTGTGCGGTTATTTCTTTTGTTTTGCACGTTTGGAATTAACGTTTCGTTTATACCATAGCTAGCACTCCATGCAGGTTCCTGTACGTTAACAGCGAATATATGAGATAATCAAAAAAAAAATCTATAAAAAAAAAATCTCGTCATATATCCTCACAACTCAGTAGCGCAATAGTCACATCTCAGCTTTTTAGTCTATAAGAGACTGCATTCAAACCGAAGTGCCGCCTTATTAAATTTAAGAAATAGCCTTTGATAGTGCAATATTTTGAGGTTATGAGCACGGGTTAGCAAGACTTCCGCTACCCAACCATATACCACTAGACAAATACTATTTATACACTAAAACGCTACTACCGTTCCCTTCCACAGACACATCCTCCCTGATATCAATCTATAAGTGACGCAGATGTCTACTATAGACAATATAACGAATATCACTGCAGTAACTACAACACCACTCGACCTCTTCCTAAATGTTGGACAGACCCCTGTTGTGAAAACGACACTTAGTACATAAAAACATATGTGGCCTATTGAAAGAAGCTTCTGTAAGAGACACGATCATCAAAATAACAACAACATGAAGAGAGTAAAATCTGAAAACATATGCCACATACCTACTACGACGCATCAGAATACCCAATATCTGATATCGAAGGCAAAGCATCTTATTTACTATTCGAGTTAACCAGTGACGAATGCGGAGGTTATTTCAACCCTACGTCAATCATTGACAGTCCTGGTTGTAGGAGATTAAGACCATTCCCCGTAAGTCATCACCAAGAAATGAACATACTCCGATTCGGTGGTAACGAATTTCGAATACATCTTGGGTACTTCGGAAGAAAAAGGTTGTACAGTCGTAGAAATATTGGCAGACCAAACCCGTTTCCTCCCAACACCAATCTGAACATCAGTAGAGCAATTCCACGATTACTTCCACAATATCCAACAAAGACACCTCACCAATAGACTTAACAGTTGGACGATTATCCCTTCCCCCAAAAGACTATCGAAAATTGAAAGCACAACGGGACTATCTGTCTTGTGCACAAATGTGGAAAACGGCATTCAATGTATGCGATATATGGGTTATGGTCGACGATTCAACAGAACAACCTGGGCCCGAAGACGAAGGAATCACCTCCTCAAAAGAGACCAAGGACTTGAATAAGCGAAATCAACTACTGAATTTCTTCCTAAATCAGGCAGCTGGCATCTACGTAGCCAAAATCACCAGCTACAACTTGGTCTCAGAAGCATGGCAGTCGCTAAGGGACCTGTTTGACAAAGAAACACAGTCTACAAACCTATTCCTTCTTGAAAACATCTTCACCAAACTCACACCCAGTAAAAACATATCTGAACACATCTCCAACTACGATAATGCCTGGAACCGCCTATCTCAACGATGGTCAAATGCGAAAGGCAAAAGGCAGATGACCTCTTAAACACGTTGAAAGCAGTAGTTCAATCTGAAGCCACCAAAGGAGGATTCTTCCTGCTTTCGATAAAGGAGCAATATGGAGATCTATATCATATGCTGGCTACCCAGGATGATGACAGTAATGTAGATATAAGAGAATTGTTCATCAGCAGAGCAGCAGAGAAAACGGAACAAAGGGAAGATAAAAATGTACTGTTCATACCAAGGAAACAAAAAGGCACGACCTTCTGTTCCTGCTGCAAAGTATGAGACAAGAAGAGTGACAACCATAACCTCAAAGACTGCCATGGTCTCAAAAGAGACAAGGAGAAAAAACTTCGAAACATAGTACAAAAATCTATAAACGTTACCGATGCTACCATTACCGTGTTGATGACCAAATCTCAACAAATTGCGAATGAAAGTGATACAGGATGACAATTAGTTGACTTTATGATTCAGGAGCCACTGACCACATATCACAAAACGAAGGTGACTTCCAAAACCTATCACCCACCAAAGCAAATATAGTAATGGCAGATGGTAGAACTCATGAAGCAACTGGAACAGGAGACATTCAGATCCCTGTGTGACTGCTGGACGGATCCAGACATACAGTTTCACGCCAAAGATTATAGTATGTACCATCGGTTTGATACTGCTTAGTATCGGTATCAAGGATTGATGATGTTGGAGTAAGAGAGGAAATTGAGAAAGGAGAAAGAAGATATGTGAAGGATGGAAGGATATTCATGGTTACAGCGAAAAAGGACAGGCTGTGGTATATAAGGACACATAATGAGAAGGCTCTTATGACACCTTATGAGGGAAGACATCAGGCCCTTGGTCAACCTAGCACTATTTGAGATTGCTATAACGATACATTGCCAATTCCTCAACCTCAAGACTACAGCTGGAAATCTTGCAAGACGCAAAAATTAACACATAGTGTGCCACTTGGAAAAAATATCGAAACAAAGAAACCTTTTGAGAAAATCCATTCAGATCTGAGCGGTTGTATATGAGTCCAAACATTAGGACAAAACGACTATTACATGACCTTCATGGACGACTATTCCAGATACTGTTGGCTATACTTGCTAAAGTCAAAGAACTGAGCTGAGAATGCAATACAAGACTTCTGGAACCTCATACATATTCAATTCTAAGTACAAATCAAACGTCTCCAAACCGATAATGGAACTGAGTATGTAAACCAGAAATTATCCCAGTTCTTAAAGGTAAAAGGTACAATCCATACCACATCACTAACCTTCAACCCTGAATCAAATGGTGTGGCCGAAAGAATAAATCTACCCTTACAACCATGCTACGATGTATGTTACCAGCCGATCGAAGGTTTCTATGGGGGGAAGCATATTCGACTACTGCTTACCTATACACCAGAAAATGGCATTCTATGATAAAGACAACACATTTCGAGCACCTATATGGCAAGAAACCAAATATGAACCACCTCCATCCTTGGTTCACTTCTACGACAGTACATTGCTTCTGACAAGATAACCAAGTTGGATCCTACAGCTGAAGAAGGTCACTTAGTAGGTTTCACTTCAAATCCTACAGTTTATCGGATTAACATACCTAAACGATATAGGTCGACTGAAGGAAGAGACATTAGGTTTGGAATAATGAAAGGAGTTTAATTCGAATATCATTAAGAAAATACTTCTACAATTCCGAAAAAAGAAGCCATTCCAGAAAACAAAGAACAACAAGAAAGTAATCCTCCAGTCGAATACGAAGACAGGGCTGAATAAACAGAGGTACCAGGAGCATACACTGATGAACCTCAAGGGGACTTTCAACTCGGACCTGAATTCAAACCACCAAAGGGCTCAAATATCGGAAGGACCTGGCCAAAGCCAAGGTCAAGGATTTGAATACCAAATTTAGCAAATCCGATGAAATATTCAATTGCTACATGAGAGGTGATGGAGGGACAGGTATACCTGAACAAGTTAGTCAACAATATAAGCTGCAACGTGAAGCTATACTTGAGAAAATTTGACAACAACAGACTGCCATGAGTAAGGAATCCTTTTTTGTACTCTCCTACTACAAGCCTGACCCTATGAGCTACGCAGAAGCAAGGACGTCAGAAGAATAGGCTGAATGGCAAATAGCAATGCAGGAGGAAATGCATGTTCTGAAAATCAGAAAGGTTGCGGACGAAGTCGACAGACCGAATACCAAAAGAGTTCTCAAAGGACGATGGGTATATAAAACAAAGTTTAAAACAGATGGAATTATTGAAATACGAAAAGCGAGATATTGTGTCAAGGATTCAGCCAAATAGCAGGGGAAGACTTTGAAGAAGTATATGCCCTTGTGGCACGCCTAGAATCATTACAGGTATTGTTAAGTTTAACAATCAAGAGAAGATAGGTCCTACAACAACTAGACATCAAGAGTGCATCCCTGGATGGCAACATAGAATCCGAAGCATATCTAGAAATTCCTGATAGATACCGCAAAACAGGAAAAGTATAGAAGTTACGGAAAGCAATCTATGACCTTAAACAATCTCCACGCCTATGGTATCAACAGCGTACTTAAGCCTTAGAAACGATGAACATCAAGGTTACTGACTTCGATCCATGTATCCTAATTGCAACAGATTTATACTATTGTATATACATTGATGACATTCTCATCACCGGCTATCTCACCAAAGTCAACCAGTGTGTTGACAATCTACGATCCCACTTCCAGTGTACTGATTCTGGGGTAGCATCTATGCTACTCAGTATCCAAATCAAGAGAGCAAAAACCGGTATCAAGCTACACCAGGAAAGATGTTTAAGAGAAATTCTTGAACGATTTGTATGACCCATGCAAACGAAGCCAAAACCTCAATCAAAGCTCACTCACTACATGTTAAGGCTAATCCTGATGAGGAACTCTGCGACCAGAAAACATACCATTCTGTAATAGGATCCTTGATGTATACTGCCGTCGTTATCCGAGTAGATATCGTATATGCGACTGCCGTCCTCAGTCAGTTTGTATCCAACCCACAGAAACTCTGCCTAACGGCTGCCAAACGAGTACTTCTCTATCATAAAGGTACAAAGAACAAAGGATTAAGCTTCCCACACAATACTGAGGCTCTGGCTTGAGAGGTCTATAGCGACAGTTCCTCTGCATCCAACCTCGACGAAAGAACATTCTTCCCTGGATTGATTATACAGACTCATAGGCATACAGTTCTGTGGCACTCCAAGAAACAATGCATAGTAGCTCAATCAACAACATAGGCCGAATATGTCACACTGTCATTTACAGCAAACCAGAGCGTTTGGATTAGACTAGGCCTAAGGCAAATGGGGATCACAACAATGCCTGAGGTATATTGTTATCATACAGCTGCAACAAGTCTCTCAGAGATCTATGGAGTCTCAGATTGAACCAAACACAGCGATGTTCAGTACCATTCTGTTAGAGAGCTGTGTAAGAAAGGAGATATTCAAGTAGTTAGAGTTGAGTCAGAAAACAATATATCGGATCTATATACTAAGGGATTGTCGTGGGATTCCTTTGAGAAATTACTGATGAAGATAGAAATGGAAACGTAGGGGAAGTGTTGGAAAATACGTTATCACATTCTATGTAGTCATGTTTGTATGTGAGTCCTGTAACACATACACATATAACGATTCATATGTATGGCTGGATTTCACGTGATACGAAGATGGTTATATATATTTCGGGTTTTCTCCTCACATATCCTTACTACTCTATAGTGTAATAGTGGAATCTCAGCTTTTTAGTCTACAAGATACTGCATTCAAATCTCAGTGCTGCCTTATTAAATATAAGAGACAGCCTTTGATACTGCAATATTTTCACTTCCCTATGAAGATGGTTATAGATTTGGGTAAAGTCCTCCAGTGTGGGAAGTAAAAAAGGTTTTGTGAACTACAATGGTTCAACTGTTTCTAATAGCGTAATTTCCACAAGGTCAGCAGCAAGTATCTCTTCAAAAGATGATATGGTAGATAACAGTTCAAAATTCAAGATATCTCATCCTGATAAGATAGTATCTAGGTACTTCTTAGATCTGTATTTGCTAAAGGTTCAAAAATTGAATGTGAGAAATAAGGGTTGAGTGCAGTATCTGCGATATAATTTTAGATAGATTATGATTTTCATTTGGTAAATGCTGTTAACAACCGTCCGTCATGCTGATATATTCTTTGAGTATACTTTTGGTGTATGGCATGTAAATATCTGAGGGCTATTCTCTGGAGATCAAGTGCATATACCTCGCAGCAGACTGACAATATGTTCTTCAAGTTTTAAGGCTTCCAGTGCCCACAATGTTTGGGCTAATAGATACTATGACTGTCTTGGTAATCTTCGTTCAGGGGAGGAAATAGACTTAGGAAGGCTGTAGAGCTTTGATGACTAGAGAATAACAATATAGTATTACGGGGTAGCCAATTCAATACTCTTGAATTACCTATGCTGAGCTAGTAACGATAGAAACTGGAGAATTGTAAGGAAAGCTCTGTTATGAAAAGAGATAAAATGTAAAGATTTCTCAAAAACTAATAACTGAACATATTATTTAGATCTCTTCTCTGTTGCTTGATGATCCCTTAACTATGGGTGACTGCTAAATATACAATTCTCGCGGTACTTATGTTAGCCATATGGATTTAGTATCTTTGAATACCTAAGTCAGGTCATAGAATATGGAAACTTTGTTTGAATATGAGGGTATAAGCCCTGCTGGGTAAAATGATCTACTGAATTATCTATTATTCAAAGGGTGTTCAGCATTCTACTAGTAGATAGTCTTCGATCTATTTACCAAAGAACTAAGTGTAAGTTGATATAGCTCATTTGCCAACATCCTACAGAATACCAGTTGATCAGTCTGGATGGACGTCTTCCTTGCATATATGCACTGAGGTGCATATTCATCCAGATTATCAATAGTCATAGTCCTCCTTATATAGACTCTATTTCTTTCACCAGGGCTGAGCAGCTCTGCCTTAGACACTACTTCTTGCCTGCATGTGTTGTAGTTATATGGTAACCTCCCTGCTCTGTATACTTTCCAATCATATAATGTGTATCATTTCCCATATGGGTAAGATATTGGTCAATTTATAGAAGTAGTCGACCGATTCACACAATGGCATATTTTATCAGCTTGGAAGAAAATACGATAGCAAAAGATATTGCTCCGGCATTAATTAAAGAAGTAAGGGAACTTTATAGTATACTGACCGAAATCATCTCCAACATGAATACAAAGTTTACCCGAGAGTTTTAGGAATCCTTATGCAAGATTTAGGCATAAAAAGAAAAATATCTACTGCGTGCCACCATCAGACTGATCAAAAAACAGAAAAGGTCAACCAAGTTCAGGAAGGCTAGCACTGGATATTTGTCAACTACAATCAGGATGACTGTTACCACCTTCTACTGTTAGTTGACTATGCCTACAAGAAACTCAGTAACAAGCACACATGTAATAACCCCAATCTTCACAAAATATTATCACTATCCTCAAACATAATCGATGAAGGAGGCTGAAGTCCAGAATCCAGGAGCTTCTGTATTCGCTCACTGGATTAAAATGATACCTGAAAAGGCAAAGGAATCACTTGAAAAGACTAGTGAAGGAATGAACAAGTACTACAACTGCAAGGCTCACAGTCAACTGGACTTAAAAATTGGCGCTTTGGTTATGCTCAATGTGATTAATATCTACACTAATCGACTATCCAAGAAGTTAGCTCTAAAATTATAATGCCCTTTCAAAATCCAAGATCAAAGAGGAATCCCATCTTACAATTTCGAAATTCCGGAGCGATAGGAAATTCATCCTGTATTCCTTGTATAGCTTCTTAAACTATACACAATTTCAGTTCGACTAGGCCAAAAAAACCACCTCTGGCAACATATGATGTAGAAGGTGACCTAGAATGAGAGGTGGAAAAAATTATTATGAGTGAAATAATCTCTAATGAACAAATATTTGGATGACTTTCACAAAGAATCCAAGGAGAGAAACTTGCATACTTTGTTAAGTGGAAGGGATGTTCTGAAGATGAGAACAAGTGGGAACTACTCTAGCACTTAGAGCATGCTCAAGAATTGGTAGAAGATTTTCACAGGGAAATCCAGGGATGCCAAGCTTGGGGTAAGTAGTATCTACGGAGATGTTTTTTCCTGCTGTGGCCAAGTTATCACTGAAGGTTAATTTAACTTTGCTAGGAGGAGTACTCAAAGGTTATATTACTTCGGGAAGCCGCCAGGAAAGTGAGAACTGATGTTACCCATATGACAAATATTACAAATTATATAATGTGAGAGTATATAGAGCCAGGAGGTTACTATATGACTACAACCCATGCAGGTATAAAGTAGTGACTACACCAGAGCTGCTCAGCCCCGGTGAAAGATCTAGACTATGCACAAGGTGGACTAAGACTCCTGATAATCTGTATGCATATGCACTTGAGTTCATATATGCCAGAAAGATAGCCATCTAGACTGATTAACGGGTATTCTGTAAAATGTTGGCAAAAGGGCTACATCAACTTGGACTTAATTCATTTAGCAAATGGATCGAAGGGTATTTACTGGTGGAGTGATTGACACCAAAGGAATAATACATAGTTAGGGGAATCATTTGACTAAGAGGGGCATACATTGACATAGTCTAATGGAGGTTCCACTTTATATTACCATTGCCAAGGTATCTAAGTCTACTTCAAATATATAGCTAACATAAGTACCTGGAGAATTGTGTAAATAGCTAGCTGTCGCCTATAGTTAAGTGGCATGCTCCGCGCCCCCAATTTTCCTCCCGCTTGAAATTCTTGCCCTTTTTACCCTTACAAAACTTCGCCTCTTTGTGTGGCAACAGCCACGCCACACCAAATTTTTCCCCTTGCAGAAGCTTCACTCTTTAGCGACACAGCCCGACTTCCTGTGTAACAGTGATGGTAACTGTTTCCCCTGGCCCCTCCAGGTGAGCCTCGCCCACCCAGCACCGCACAGCCTCCTACTCAGGCAACTCCTCCCGCGCCAGCACCCCAGGACCCTCCCCTAACCACCTAATTCCAACCAAGAACCTCCTGTATGCTATAGTTACCGAGTTTAGCCTCTCAAGTGAATCCTTCCCTGTGTTTGACTACTCCCTCATCCAGAAGCTTTCGGATGGAGAGGCTACCATCACCCCACTCCTGTGCACCGCACTCTCCAGAATCAATAAGGTAGTTAGCCGACTTCTACACTGACTACGCTTTGATGAAATTTCCTCAGCTATCTCGACCCCCGCTCATCCCCCTACTTCAGCCCCTCCCTGCGATTGTAGCCCTGTAGGCCACAGTCAGGGACCTCTCCCTTCGCGTCACGGCAGGAGCCACTGCCATACAGCCCCCTTCTCGTCCCCTGGTCCCGCCTCGCCCTTCTCTGGCTCGACCTAGGTCTCTCCACAACCCTAATCCCCAACCAGCTCAAGAGGCAAACCAAGGACCTGACCCCGACCTCCCCTGCTATGACACTTTTTAAAAACAGTGGTATGGCAACCCTGCCGTATATGCCCTCCGCCACCCATGGTCCTAAGAAGCCCAAGAGTACAGGGCTGGCAAATACCCTGCACTAACTGAGTTTCGCTCACCACCCTCATTCTCCAACACCCGACCCCCACACATCTAATCTGGTCTAGCCAACAAGTCCTATGCTGCTGTTGCAGCAGGACCGTCCTCTGCAACAGGTACTAAAGGTAAAGGGAACAAGTCTGCCATACCGCAACAAGTCGCAATGTGCAACGACAGCAGCCCTCTGTCTCGAGGTCCAGCACTGTTGGCCACGCCGAGCGCAGATTCTTCGCCCCTCCTACCTCACCGACACCATATCCAGATGTTGAATGTATGGTAGCCACTGCCCCTGACCTGATGGCTGCCGTCCTGAGGCAGGCCAACTGCCCTTTTCCCCTCTCTTTTTCTGCACGTGTCAATCCTAAAGGATCTCTCACCCTCCTGGGCACTGACCCACACACACCCTCCACTCCTTACTCACCCTACTACGAAGCTATGACTAATCGTCTTAACCAAGCTTTTCCAGTAGGAAACCACCCTTACTGTCCTTTCAGCTCCGCCCCAAACGAGGTCCAATTAGCCATCCATACCCTACCTACATCCTACCTTCAGGAGGACCAGGCTGACCTCTTCCCTGCCCTCTTAGAGTCAGTTCGCAATGCAACTGATGTCGTTATCTACTCACCACGGTTTCTCCAAATCGGCCCTGACATTCAAGCCACAAAGACCACCACGTCTGTAGTAGTCACCGTGGCCCTTGAAGGTGTTAACAGGCTGGGCTCCACCATCCGTCTCTGCTCCCGTCCGTGCAAAGTCGAAAAGGCCCACTCCTCAGGGAAGTTTATGCAATGCCAGAAGTGTTAGCTCTATGGCCACCCATCCCCTATATGCAAAGCCTCCACCCCCACCTGTCCCCTGTGTGCTCTAGCATATACACGTGAGGCCCACCGCTGCCCTAATCCCACATGCCCCAAAGGTGGGAACAATAAGTCTGTTGCGGGGTGTTGTCCAGCCTCCCCCCTTATGTGCTCTAGCTATGCAGGACCCCATCCTTCCACAGACCGTTCCTGCCCATCCCACCCCCTCCCTCCCACTGCTGATGACGCCCCCTCTGATC
>QFET01007790.1:0-22978 GCA_003316355.1 Tuber calosporum | reverse complement strand
GCTGATGACGCCCCCTCTGATCCTTAGGGTGTACAAGGTCCTGATGATGTCATGGACCAGGATGCACCTACCCTACCTGACTCACCCAGGACTCCCTCCCCTACCACTGCCAGCATAGACCTTACCAACCCCAGACAGCCTGTACCACCAACTGGCGTTCTAGCTGACCCTCGCCCCAAATCTGTTGCACCAGTCCCCACCTGGCTCTCCAGATCTCCGCTCCCACATGGCCCATCAGGCTTTCCTCCCCAATGAGTCCCACACGGGACCCCCCCTCCCTGACGCAGGCTCCAGGCACCACCCTCACCCTTACTCAGCACAACTGCCTTGGCAGCTGGAATGTGTTTCTGTCCCTATTCAATAGCCTTAAGGATATGCCCACCCCTCCACACTTGGTCACCCTCCAGGATCCTCCAGTCTTCAAGGGAAGACTATCAATATTTTCCTCTTATAAATCTTTTTCCCACCTACTATTAACTGTGCCAAACATAGGGTGGCCGTTTATGATCTCCTTGATTTCATGCAAGTTTTTGCACTACTACCCATTTTTTTCGACCGGCTGGACTTTATGGTAATTGATATTAACTCCACCTCAGGCCTCTTTAATTCAACTCATCGGGTCTTCCGCGTTTAAAATGCGTACTCCACCACCGGGCGCTCATCCCATATCTATACAATCACCCCACCTTCCATGTTCAGAGAACGCGCTTTCCCCACCCTCCTAGTGGGGGATCTGAACTACAATCATCCTCTTTCCGACCCTCTAAGGATCCTTTCTGATACTGAATTTAATCTCTCTTCCCCATACTTTGACCTGGCCTCTGAGCTAGGCTACTCACTTTTAAACACACCTGGTGTATTTACTAGGTACCCCTTCGATGGCACATCCAGAACTGGAGTCTTAGACCTTGCCTTTGCAAATCCCTCCCTTGCCCCCTTTGTTAGCTCATAGGATGTCACCCTCCCACTGACTGGCTCTGACTATGTACCAATCATAATAGCCCTTTCCACGCCTTTCCTGCAACAGCCTGACCCCACCCCTAACTGGACCAAAGTGGATTGGCACACACTCTCTCCTCTCATCAAAGATCTATCAGTCCGACCTCCTTCCCCGCTCCCAACCTCTACCTCAGTTAGTGCTTGGTTCGACCGCCACCTGCGCACCATCACTACCCTGCTACCCCTGCACACACCAAACAAACGTCTTAGCTCGAGGTAAAAGCCATGGTGGATAGCTGAGCTATCGCAGTTGCGCCAAGCTTTCAATAGAGAGGCAACAATATCACGCATGTTCCCCTCCACCATGATCTCCGACAGCACCCGTGCCTCCCGCCTTGCATATTTCAAGGTTATTAAAATGGCTAAGGCATCACACGGGAACTCGTTCCTTGCCTCCTTAGACTCAAAATCGGTATGGGCTGCACGCAGGATCGCTAGTGGGCGAACCCTGAACTGATTCTCCCCCCCTTTCCAATACCACGACACCCGTTGAAGTCAACAGCCCCCTCCTACATCCTACATCACCTTTTTCCTCCAAAAAACCCCCTACCATCGCCATCCATCATCCAACCGTTCGCCGACTTCCTGCCACTTCAGAAACAGGAAGTCTCCCTTGCCCTCCGCAAATCATCCAACACCTCAGTCCCTGGGCCCTAGCTGATCCCCTATGGTATATGGAAGAGGATCAACAATATCAACCCCACCTTCCTCACCTCCATCCTAGGTCTCCTGCTAACCTATGGTTTCCACCCCCCCTCCCTTAAAAAAGCCAATGGCATTGTCCTCTCCAAGTTCAGCTAATCTGATTACAACTCCTACTCGTCCTTTCGAGTCCTTATCCTCCTAGAAACTATCTCCAAGATTGTGGAAAGGATAATGTCAACCCGCCGATTGCTAATGGCCCGAACCGTAGGCCTTATCAACTCTAACCAATGCGGATTGCTTCCTTGGCTCTGCTCCTTCGACGCATGTGCTGCCCTCACACTCGAAGTCCACATACTGCAACGTGCGTGCCTCAAGACCTCTACCCTCTTCCTTGACATCATGGGAGGCTTTGAGAATATTTTCTCCACCTGTTTATCTTCCCTACTTCGCGCTAAAGGTGTATCTCCTTATATAGTTTCTTGGGTTCGTTCCTTTTTGACTGACCGTAAATGCCGCCTGATTTTTCAGGGCTCCCCTAATATTTTCTTGCCTGTTCAAGTGGGTGCCCCCTAGGGCTCCCCTCTCTCTCCTTTGTTATTTTTTATTTATGTATCTTCCCTGCACTTGTCAATCCCAAAGAGAATTATGTTTTCCTATATTGATGATTTTACTGTCACTGTTGGGTCTGGGTCATACCTGAGGAACACACAGCTTCTTCAAAACTACTACACCCGCCTGTGCAGGAAGGCCACTCCACTTACAGTCTCCTTCTCCGTTCCCAAAACCGAACTCATTCACTGGTGAACTCCAAGGGATCGCTCACCCCCCTCACTGGGTCCTGTCTCTCTCTATGGGAGTCTCTTCCACCCTTCTTCCATCGTCCGATGGCTAAGATATTGGTTCTCACCCTTAATTCCAACCTCCACTCAATTCCTCTAGAGGCTGGGCCTCGCTCAAGGGGCCTTCGGTCTCATCAGGCAACTCTCTCCTCCTGTCATAGGCATAGTCCCCTACTTGAACCGCAGGCTGGCCATGGGCCTGCTGCTACCAATCCTCACTTACGGAGCTGACCTCCTCATCCCCAATGGTGTGATGATGGTGAAGATAGAGGTCTTTTGGAGCAAGGTTCAACCATGGGTCAACAACTGCTTCTCATCGACTCCCGTATCCATCCTTCCCTGTGAGGCTTGCCTCCCCGCTCTTAACTGGCTCCTCCCCCATCCTGGTAGGATGGCCGCACTAAGGCTGGGCTGCTCCCCTCCCAAGATCAACCCAGCCGCAGCTCGCCTGCCCCTATCATTTCCTTCTTTCTCCAACTTTTGGGCAGGGGACTCCTCCCGCTACCTCCTTCATGGCCTTAGGGCCAATTATATCCACCTCCGTTGGTACCAACCATGGCCCATACCCGCCGTCCGCTCTCTCCACAAAATAGATTGGATGTGCTACCTCTTGATTAATGTGGCACTGGACGGCTTCTAACTCCCACAGATAAACTCCCACCTCCTACCAGGCGCTGTCTTAGCCCCCCCTCCTCCGATCCCAGGTGCTGTCTCCTACAAATTGATAGAGGAGGAGTGCAGGAAGGACCTCCTCACTAATTGGACACTCCTGTCCCGACCCCCTACTTACTACCAGTACAAGCCGTCCCTACGCTCACATGCCTTCATGAGCCTCGACCTCTTTACAGCAGGGCGAATTCACCAAATACTCACTGGGAAGACCTATCTTGCCGCGCAACCTGCATGGAACAATGCCGATCGCTCTCCCACCTGCCCTCCAGGCGACTCAGAGGATGAAACCTTAAAGCATGCAATTCTCCACTTCCCCTCCGGTCCTGACAACGCCAGCTTTACATTCCGAAGCTGTCTTCGATGGACCACGGCTCTCCACATTGGGCCGACCTGGACATGATCCTTGGTCTTGCCTCATACATCCGGACTACTCTCACGAACGTCCTACCCACCATGCCTGCCGTGTTTTCTACCGCTGCCTCCTCCTCCTCCCACTATGACTCAGACTGAGTGGTTTGACTTTCCTGCTATATCTTTCCTTTCAGTTATGATTTCTGTTGATATCATTTCATTCTATACTTTTTGAATTAGTCGCCATTGTTGGGCGTGGTGATGGCATGGTTATCACTAGGGGAGAACTGGTGGTGTTATTTCTTTTGTTTTGCAGGTTTAGAATTAACGATTGGTTTATACCATAGCTAGCGCTCCATGCTGGTTCCTGTACGTTAACAGCGAATATATGAGATAATCAAAAATCAAAACCCTATAGTTAAGAGGCCTTCGATGGCACATTCAGACCTAGAGTCTTATATCTTACCTTGGCCAATCCCTCCCTTGCCCCCTTTGTTAGCTCATGGGGTGTCACACTTTAACTGACTGGCTCTGACCATGTCCCTATCACAATCGCTCTCTCTACGCCTTTCTTGCGCCAGCCTGACCCAACCCCTAACTAGACCAAAACGGTTTGGCACACTCTCTCCCCTCTAATCAAGGATCTAACAGTCCCACCTCATCCCCCGCTCCCAACCTCCACCTCACTTAGTGCTTGGTTCGACTGCCACCTATGCACCCTCACTTCCCTCCTAGCCCTATACACACTAAACCAACTTCCTTTCTTCAGGTCAAAGCCATGGTGGAAAGCAGAGCTATCACAGCTCCGCCACACTTTCAACAGAGAGGCAAGAATGTCACGCATGTCCATCTCCAGCACCCTCTCCGACAGCACCCGTGCCTCCCGCCTTGCATATTTCAAGGCCATAAAAATGGCCATGGCATCACACTGGAACTTAGTCCATGCCTCCTTGGACTCCAAATTGGTGTGGGCTGCCCGCCGGATCGCTAGCAGACGCCGCCCTGACCGGTTCTGTTGAATTTTCTTATTCGTTTTCATATGAATATTTCCTTGAACATATCGTATATTCTCTTACTTGGTTAGTGTTTCAGCTATACCTATTACAACGCATACATTACTACAGCTAGGACAAACTGTGCCTTTATTTCTGTTATATTTCATTATTACGATAAGGATTCTTATGTATATTTCTTTAACTGGTATTCGGGTTATTTTGCTTGCTTATCACATATTTTAACGGTTATTGTTCCGTCCTTTATGTCTTATCATCTACAACAAACCCCCTCACACCACTTTAGTTTTATACAAACCTTTGGGATTTTCTTGGCAGGTTTTCAGGGTCAAATACGTTCGCATTTATGTTTTTCCTACTGATGTTACAGTAAAACACCTTTGTACTTATATTTGTCCCTTTTATATTCTTTTAGATAACGGGAGGGCGCACTCTTGTATATATAGGGGCTACCGCCCACTAATCTCGCTTAGAAGAATAAGGAACAGACTACCTACCAATCTTCCTTCATAAATCTAACTCTCCTCATCAAGGCGTGACTGCAAAACTCGCTTAGTATTGCGTTAGTATTTTCAGATGGATATAAGATCGTGCCCATACACATTTGAACAGGTTATGAGCCTGGGCCTCCTATATCTTTAGGATATTCATTCACACCCTCCAACAGACCACGAAACCTTACAGTCAACGAAGCGAAACCCATCCTGCCATCGATCCACGTTTCCCACCAGAATAATACCCCGAAACAATTTTCTCGGCAAAGTATATTTCTCGGCACGAATCATCGACCAGACGAAACGCTCCTTCTTGACCAAACCAGACATTCTCGGCCTCGGCATTGTACAAGTCTCGGCGAACACTCACAGCGTTAACCATTACTTAACCGAGCTCTTTTCACCGTTCCCCTCTATCTCCTTCTTTTTCCTCTCTTTGTGCGCGCAAGCGTTACCCTACACTCCCCCACACACTTTATCCACTACCTGGAAGTTAACACATCTGAGGGTCGACACTACCAGAAAAATCCTTGATAGGCGAACGTTTTACTTTCAGGCTTGATAAAAGTTGTTTGGACTTAAAGGGGGTGTGTGGTCACAGAGAACGATTTGAAGAACACAACTAGTGTAACAAAAATCCACCATGGCCTCAGCCTCAACCACCATCCCTGAACCTTGGACAGACAATCATCCACCAACCCCTCTACCCATTGATCAAAGGGCACGGATACACGCTATTAACTCTAAACGCGGCTTCGCACCCACTTACAAACTCAGCTCCATCTCAAAGCTGACTGGGCCAGAGAACTACCGCACATGGGGTGACATCTCCAAGTGCGTCCTCAGACTGTTCAACTGCTGGGAGATTGTGCAAGGAACGGACACCATCCCCGATGAAATACGGGATGAAGATGGGAATCTGACGAATGTTGACCATATAGATGAATTTCGCGCTTGCTACGTGTGGGCATCAGCCTACTTCCTCGAGACCATTGTTCCAAAATGGCTAATCCTCCGGGCAACCCACAAAACACCGCACACAATCTGGACGGCGTTCCAGGATAAATTTGACAGAGAAAACACCATCTCCTTCTTCGACCAACTCAACGCTATTCTCGATACCAAATACGAGTTCTCTGAACCCCACGCTGTTCACAACGGCAAGTTCGACACCCTCTGGAATCGCATGCAACACCGTTGCTCCTCTGCTAACGAAAATAACCATTACGCCCTACCTTTTGCATTTAAGATGGTATTCGAGTCATCGGAAGCAAAAGCTGCTGTCCTTCTCCAGTCCCTTCCCGAGTCGATGAACAACATCCTCGACAACCTCCAAACCAAGGAGGACCTTATCTACAACCATGTCTATAACAGGTTGTTGGACCTTAAAACTTCGGTTAACTCTGAAGAAGACAAAGTGTATAAAACCGCCACTGTCAAAAGAAAAGGGAAGGAACAACCCCAACGAAAGGGAAACAGCACATCGGTCACAGCCAAGGAATGCTCATACTGCAAAAGGCATTACCCCTCTGCACGCCATGAAGGGCATACTTGGAAAGAGTGTCAGAAACTCAAGACCGATAACCAAAAGAAGAAGGAAAGGACGGCGATTGACACCGCCAAGATCGGCATGGAAGAGACATCCAAACCGGTCAGAACATCCTCAACCCTTACCACTACGCGAAGACCCCTCACCCACACAATTGGGTAATCGATACAAGAGCAAGCTAACATATGACTAGCAACCTAGACCTTCTTATAATCTTGGAACCAGAAAAAGGAAACGTCAAGTTAGGCGATGACTCTGTAATAGAGTCATGCGGCCGTGGAACAGTTAAGCTCATGGCCAAAACATCTAAGGGCCATGTATCTCCTGTTTTTCTTCAACATGTTCTCTGGGTTCCTAAGTTGGGTCAAGGCAAGTTGTTATCGTGGCGCGCTATCGTGTCTTTGGGGAAAGGGTTTTCTTTACGTAGTTCAGCGAAGGACATGTATGTCATGGGAGAGAATAAAGAGGTTTTATAGGGCAAGCTTGACGAACAAGATTATGTCGTGCAGGAAATAAAGGAACAGGCATACAAAATGACCTATCAGGAGTGGCATGAAGCCTTGAGTCATCCCTCACCAGCCTGCCTTCGCTCCGACAAATTCTGCGACACACCCCATATCCCTAAGGTTCCTACAGGTTGGTAATGCAAAACTTGCATTACCTCAAAGTCGTCCAAACGAAAACTAGAACCAACACAGCACCTTTCCCAAAGCCCCTTCGAGTTAATTCACTCTGACTTAAGTGGAAAATTCTTCACACCATCCTTTGGTAATTCATGGTACTATATCACCATCATTGATGACTGCACACAATATACCTGGATTTACCCCATCTAGGTAAAATCCGATACAGTAAATATCTTCAAACAGTTCATCCAGGAGCAACAAATCCAAGATAACGCCATAATTAAACGATTCAGAACTGATAACGGTGGTGAATACGTGAACCATGAAATGCTAAACCTGTTTCAGGCGCATGGAATACTTCATGACAAAACTCCACCCTACTCACGTGAATCAAATGGCGTTGCTGAACGGTATAACAGGACAATAATAACCGCCACTAGGTCCATGTTAAATGGTTTAACTCTACGACTTTGGGCAGAAGCAATTGCAACTGCCGTACACCTCAAAAACCGTCTTCCCAACCGATCCATAGGAGGATCAAAGCCCTATGAATCTCTCTACAACCAAAAGCCGTTGATCAACCACCTGCGCCCATAGGGGACCAAATGCTTAGTCCACATACCTGAGGAGACCAGAAAACCAGGAACGAAGCTACAGCCCAGGGCGATCGAAGGCTATCTTGTTTGATACACATCCTCTGACAGGATATACCAGATATACATCTCCTCGCAACATAAGATATCCGAAATACGACAGGTACACTAAACCACTAAAAGGATTGAACAATCGGAAGTGCCATGTACAACACCTGCTCCGGAATCCCAATAGGCGACCGTCCATCCTCCCTCCTTTCCAATAGACCTGCAATCGTACAGTAAGACTTTGGAATTGGACCCGAGTACGACACCTACCAACCGCACAACAGCGATTGAAATCCATCCTCCTCCATTACCTCCAGATCCAGAGAACTACGATCGACGTAACACACCGTCACCTACTCCGGAACCTGCTCCCTTGGAACAACAACCTCAAGCACATGAGGCGCTACCAGACGAGCAACCGGAAATACGGACAAGGTCAGGACGAATCTCACGCCCACAGTGACGCTTTGGCAGAAATGCTACTGAACTACCAGATGAGGATCCCACCAGGTATCACCAAGCGATTAACAGTACGCTTAAGGAACAGTGGACCACGGCGATGGATGACGAGATTAATGCACTAAAAAGGAATGAAACCTACGATGTTGTTGAGAGACCGATAGGAAGAAAGATTATCCATAGTAAGTGGGTTTACAAGACTAAACATAATGCAGATGGGACCTTCGAAAGGTTTCGTGCAAGAGCCGTTGCCAAAGGGTTTTCACAAATTCCCGGCTTCGACTTCGAAGAAACATTCGCCCCTGTCATCCGTTATAAATCTCTCCGCTTCCTCCTCGCAATATGCGCCAAAAACAAATGGCGACCGCGACAGTTTGATGATAAATCTGCTTTCCTCTACGGCGAACTGAAATAAGAAGTTTACCTACGACTGTTACCTGGGTACCATGACGTAGAAAAAGTATGGAAACTTAACCGATGTCTTTATGGACTTAAGCAATCTGCGAATGAAGGGTTTGCTCTCTTCGCAAAATTATTAACCTCCCAAGGATTTACGACATCAGTGCTCAACCCAGGCATGTTGGTCCATGCTAAAAACGACCTCTACCTATCGGTTTACGTCGACGACATTGCCATACATGCAGCCGACTCCCCCCACGCCACATATCTGTTAAAACACCTGAAAAAGGCATTCGAGATCACTGACCTAAGGGAATCTAACTTTCTACTCGGCTTGCACATAACGTATACACCAGACGGCATACATCTTACCCAGCAAAAATACATCAAGTCAGTCCTCCAACGATATAGCATGGAAAACTCACGTTTCGTTTCTACCCTTTCCCAAAAGGCATTCAACTTATGAAAGGGACCGAAGACATATGGATACCAGACCCCTCCATTTACCAATCGGTTATAGGATCACTTCTGTACCTCACCACTGGCACAAGACCCGACCTCTCGTATACGATTTCATTTCTTTCTCAATTTTCTTCTTGCCCATCTGAAGCACACTTAAAGGCGGCTAAACACGTCCTTCGTTACCTTGCTGGGACGGAAAATATAGCAATGTTCTAACTGTACCCAACCAACGCAACTCCCGCTATCGATGTCTATGCTGATGCAAACATCACTGCTTGCCTTGATACCCGCCGCTCCTTCTCAGGATACATTGTTATCTTAAATGGTTCATGTATCTGCTGGAGATCCAAGAAACAGGCATCCGTCACTACATCTACTACCGAAGCGGAATATGTTGCTATGTCACTGGCTACGCGACAAATCCAATGGTTCCAAAAAGTCCTCAGCGATATTCGACTAAGTTTACCAATCGCTTTGCATGCAGATAATTCCGGCGCTAATTTTCTTGTGACAAACCATCAACTCAATGAACGTACCAAACACATCGATGTTCACTTTCACAAAATACGAGAAGAACTCAACCGCGGTTCATTCGCTTTTCTAAAAGTTGAGTAGTCAGAAAACCTTGCTGATATCTGCACCACAATCTTAGCGAAACCGGCACATACATGGTTGATGGGACTTCTGGGCTGTAGATAATAAGGGGAAGTGTTGAAATTTCTTATTCGTTTTCATATGAATATTTCCTTGAACATATCGTATATTCTCTTACTTGGTTAGTGTTTCAGCAATACCTATTACACCGCATAGATTACTACAGCTAGGAGATACTGTGCATTTATTTCTGTTATATTTCATTATTACGATAAGGATTCTTATGTATATTTCATTATCTGGTATTTGGGTTATTTCACTTGCTTATCACATATTTTAATAGTTATTGTTCCGTCCTTTATATCTTATCATCCACAACGAAACCCCTCACACCACTTTAGTTTTATACAAACTTTAGAGATTTTCTTGGCAGGTTTTCAGGGTCAAATATGTTCGTACTTATGTTTTTCCTACTGACGTTTCAGTAAAACACGTTCGTACTTATATTTTTCCCTTTGATATTCTTTTAGATAACAGGAGGGCGCACTCTTGTATATTTAGGGGCTACCGCCCACTTTTCTCGCTTAGAAGAATAAAGAACAGACTACCTACTAATCTACCTTCATAAATCTACCTCTCCTCATCAATGCATGCCCGCAATACTCGCTTAGTATTGCGTTAGTATATTCTGATTGATATAAGATCGTGCCCATACACATTTGAACAGGTTCCCCTCCTTTCCCTATGCCACAACACCCGTCGTAGTCAACACCTCCCTGTTGCATCATTTTTTACCTCCTAAAGACCCCTAACCCTTGCCATCCATCCTGTTACCTTTTGTGGATTTCCTGCCGCTTCAGAAACTAGAAGTCTCCCTTGCCCTTCGCAACCCCTCCAACACCTCCGCCCCTGAGCCTGACCTGATCCCTATGGCATATGGAAGAGTATCAACAATATCAACTCCACCTTCCTTACCTCCCTGCTAGGTTCCCTGCTGATCTATGGTTTCGACCCCCCCTCCCTTACAAAAGCCAACGCCATTGTCCTATCCAAGCCCAACAAATCTGTCTACAACTCCCGCTCCTCCTTCCGAGTCATTGTCCTTCTAGAAACTATCTCCAAGATTCTGGAAGGGATAATGTCAACCCGCCTATCGCTAATGGCCAGCACCGTAGGCCTCATCCACCCTAACCAATGCCGCACGCTTCAGGGACTCAGCACCTTTGACACATGCGCTGCCCTCATACACCAAGTCCGCATACTGCAGCGTATAGCCTCCAGACCTCATCCCTCTTCCTTGACATCTAGGGGGGCTTTGATAATATTTCCTCTACTTGTTTATCTTCCCTACTCCGCGCTAAAGGAGCACCTCTCTATATAGTTTCTTGTGTTCGTTACTTTTTGACTGACTGCAAATGCCACCTGATTTTTCACGGCTCCCCTAATATCTTCTTGCCTCTTCAACCTGGTGCCCCCCATGGCTCCCCTATCTCTCCTTTGTTATTTTTTATATATGTATCTTCCCTGGACATGTCAATCCCTGAGGGGATTATGTTTTCCTATGTTGATGATTTTACTGTTACTGTTGGGTCTGGGTCATACTGGAGGAACACACAGCTAGTTCAACACTACTATACCCACCTTTGCAGGAAGGCCACCCCACTTGGAGTGTCCTTCTCCATCCCTAAAACCAGACTCATCCACTGGCGAACTCCAAGGGATCGCTCTCCAAGTTCCCTGGCTCCTGTCTCTCTTGATGGGAGTCTTTTCCACCCTTCTTCCATAGTCCAATGTCTAGGATACTGGTTCTCATCCTCGATGGAAACCTCTACTCAATTCCTCAAGAGGCTAGCCCTTACCTAAGGGGCCTTTGGTCTCATGAGGCAACTCTCTCCTCCTGGCATAGGCATAGTCCCCTACCCAAACTGCAGGCTGGCCATGAGCCTGCTCCTATCAATCCTTACTTACGGAGCTGACCTCCTAATCCCCAAAGCTGTGATGATGGATAAAATGTAAGTCTTTAGAAGCAAGGTCCAACGGTGGGTCATCAACCTATTCTTATCGACTCCTGTATCTATCCTACCCTGTCAGGCCGCCTCCCCCCTCTCATATCAGTCCTCCGCCATCGCCGCAGGATGGCTGCACTACGGCTTTCCTTCTCCCCTCTCAAGATCAACTTAGCTGCAGCCAGGTTGCCTCCGTTATTTGTATCTTTCTCCAACTTTATTGCAGGGGACTCCTCCGGCCACCTCCTTCGTTGCCTTAGGGCCAACTATATCCCCCTCCTCTGGAACCAACCAATGCCCATTCCCGCTGTCCGTTCTCACCTCCCCATCGATGGGATGTGCTACCTCTTGATTAAGGTAACACCGTACGGTTTCAAACTCCCACAGATATACTCCCACCTCCTACCAGGCAATGTCTATGTCCCCCCTCCTCCGATCCCAGATACCATCTCCTACAAACTGATCAAGGATGAGTGCAAAAAGGACTTTCTCGCTGATTAGACCCTCTTATTGTTACGGGGTAGCCAATTCAGTACTATTGAATTGCCTAGGCTGGGCTTGTATGGTGAGCGTAGGAGAACTGTCAGGAAAGCTCCAGTAAGAATACAGATAAAGGGGTAAGAAAGTTCTCGAAAGCTTTAAAGTTCTTTTAACTAATAACTGAATATATTGTTAAGGTCTCTTCTCCGTTGCTTGATGATTCCTTAACTATAGGGAACTGCTAACTATTTATACAATTCTCCCAGTACTTATGTTAGCCATATATATGAAGTATTCTTAGATATCATAGCCAACGTCATGGTAAGTAGAAATCCCGTTTGACCCCTAAAATGTATGCCCCACTCAGTCAAATGATCCCACGAACTATTTAGTATTCTGAGGGAGTCTAGCACTCCACCAGTAAATAGCCTTCGATTCATTTACCAAATGAACTAAGTTCAAGTAGATGTAGCCCAGTTGAAAACATCTTACGGAATACCAGTTGATCAGTCTGGATGGCCGTCTTTCCTGCATATATGCCCTCAAGTGCATATGCATGCGGATTATCAAGAGTCATAGTACTCCATACATTAGAGTCTAGATCGTTCACCAAGGCTGTGCAGCTCTGCTATAGACACTACTTCTTGCCAGAATGGGTTGTAGTCATATAGTAACCTCCCGGTTCTATATACTATCACATCAACTAGTTTGTACCATTTCCCATATGTGTAACATCAGCTCCCCCTTTCCTGGCTTCGTTCCGAAGCAATATAACCTTTTAGTACTCCCTCCAGTAGGGTTAAAAAACCTTCTGCGATAACTTGGCCACAGCAGGAAAAACCTTTCTGGAGATACTACCTAGCCCAACCTTGGCATATCCAGATTTTCTTTATGAAAATCTTCTACTAATTCTTGAGCATGCTCTAAGTACTCTGGTGGTTCCCAGGTGTTCTTATCTTCTGAACATCCCTTCCACTTAACAAAGTATTGAAGTTCTTAGATGGTTCTTGACCGTCCTTTGAATCTTCGTTCATAAGAGATTATTTCACTCTTAATGATTTTTTCCACCTCCCATTCTATGTCACCTTCAACATCTTCCGGTGTCATGGGTGGTTTTTCTCGGCCTGGTGGAACTGAAGTTCTGTATGGCACAAGTAGCGATACATGGAATACCAGATGGACTTTCCAGCATTCTGATAATTCCAACTTGTAGGCAAGGTTTCCTTGTTGCTGTAGGATTTTGAATGGACTGTATAATTTTAGTGCTAACTTCTTGGATGGTTGCTTAGTACGGATATTCTTTGCATTCAGTATAACCCAATCACCACATTTGAAGTCTGGTTGGCTGTGAGCCTTGCGGTCATAGTATTTGTTCATTCCTTCCTGAGTCTTTTCCCGTGATTCCTTTGCCTTTTCATGTATCGTTTTCATCCAGTGAGCATACATAGTAGTTCCGGGATTCTGGGCTTCTCGCTCCTTTATCCATTCTGTTTGAGGGTTGTAATCATAATTTGCAAAGAATAGTGTTATTCCATAAGCACTTGTTACTGAGTTGTTGTATGCATACTTGGCTAATGGTAATAGGTGGTACCAATCATCCTGATCATAGTTGACAAATATCCGCAGGTATCCTCCCAGCACTTGGTAGACCCTTTCCGTTTGTCCATCTGTCTGAGGGTGCTATGCGGTGGACATTTTTCTCTTTATGCCTAACATCTTGCACAGAGACTCCCAGAATTCTCCAGCAAACTTTGCGTCCATGTCGGAGATGATTTCAGTTAGTATACCATGAAGTTTCCAAACTTCTTTGATAAATGCCTGAGCAACATCCTTTGCGGTCGCATTTTCCTCTAGACTAATAAAATGTGCCATTTTTGTGAATCAGTCAACTATAACCATAATTTGGCTGTAACCTGCAGATTTGGGTAGTTGCGTAATAACATCTACCAAGGTAGATGCCCAAGCTGCAAAATGTACTTGCAATAGTTGCAGTATGCCAAAGCGTGCGTGCCTTGGTGCCTTAGCCTTTTGGCATTCTGTACATGACCGTAAATAGTCGGTTATCCAGTTGGTGATTCCCTTCTGGTTAAAATCTCTAGTGATAATCTCTAGAGTTTTTTCTTAACCGAAATGTCTTGCAACCTTTGAGTCATGACAATCCTTTGCAATATCGGTTTGCCGAGTTTCGTTCTGGGGAATGTATAGGCGTTCTTTATAGAACAGCATTCCATCTGTCATGGTCCATTGTTTTGGTATTGGCTTGCCATCATCTCCTAATTGTTGTAACTCACGCTTCATATGTGTCCACTCTTGATCATCCTTTGCTTTCTCTTTTACCCTTGCCATGAAGTCCCTATCAAATTTCTTAACATTCCACTTAGCAATTATTGCATTGAACATTAAGGTTTATCCTTTAGTGCATATTGGGTGAACGGCATTATCGGTTGTGTCCAGGAACTCGTGTTTGGCATTAGAATGTAGGAAACATAAATACGGCTGAGTTTCCTCCAAGTGGATACCCGAACTCCCAAAACCTTGACCTGCTCGTTTCGTATCTTCCAACTCCCTAACTTCATGAAGCTCTCTCTCATCAATTCTCTCCACAATCATTTGCGCTATGCGGTCTTCAGTCCGTACCTGAAAAGCCTTGTCAGTAGTGTTGACTAGGAGGATCATAACCTCCTCCTTATAGTCCGCATCCACTACTCTGGCTCCAATGGAAATACCATGCCTGACTGCCAATCCACTCCGTAGTGCAATACTGGCATATGTTCCAATTGGTAGTCCTATGGCTAATCCAGTCCCTATGAGCACTTGCCCTTTAGAAGGAACTATGGTATCCACAATACGGTATAGCTCGTGTCCTGCCGCTCTCTTGGAACCTCGTGTAGGAATTCCTGCTTCCTGTTGTAACCTCTTAACCCTAACCGAACTTGTGCTTTGCTCTTTTGGCAATCTTGGTTGGGGTTGTTCCAAATTTTCCATTCCCCATGTGATTGAAACCACTAAGTTTCAGTAATTCTGGTAGGTTCCAAAGTGATGAGACTGTAGTATTGCCTGCTTGGCATACTCAGCTCCCTCCTTAGGGCAGTACTCTGGCCGCCTGCTTAATGCGTCAGGTTTACCTCCTTTGGTCCCAGGTCTGTAAATGATTTTGAAGTTAAAATCGTTTAACTTTTGGGCCCATCGGATTTGTCTTGCCGACCAGGCCTTTATTGTGAGAAAGTCTTGTAGATCATGATGATCAGTATAAATGGTGAAAGGTTTATTAGTTCCTACCAAGTAGTGTCGCCATTCTTCCAAAGCAACTAAGATTGCCAATAACTCCTCATCATGAATATCATAGTTGCATTCCGCCGGGGTAAGTATCCTGGAATGGAATGCAACCGGGTGCAACTTCTTATCCATATATATTGAGACAGGACACATCTGAGAGCATAATCGCTTGCATCAGTTTCCACTACCGTTTCTCTTTCAGGATGAAAGTGACAAAGTATGGGAGCTGAAATAAACCGTCATTTGAGTTCATCAAAAGCAATTTGCTGTATTTCTCCCCAAGCAAAATCCTTTGGATTTCCCTTCCATAAAACAGTACTTGGTGCACATAGTGCAGAGAAATTCTCTATGAATCGTCGGTAATTATTGGCAAATCCCATAAAGATTTGAATCTCTTTTACCGAGGTAGGTGGTTGCCAGGCCTTAATTGATTCAACCTTGCGCTCGCTCATAGTGACTCCATCAACAGCCACTATATACCCGAGAAACTCCGCGGATTTGACATGGAATATGCTTTTTGCGATGGATATGGCCATATTATACTCCCGTAGTCGTTCAAGCACCTTCTTTACTAATATGACATGATCCTTTTCTGTTTTTGAGTAGATGAGTATATCATCGATATATACTACCACCCCTTCATCAAGGAAGTCTTTCAGGATCATAGTCATAATTGACTGGAATGTTGCAGGTGCATTGACAAGTCCGAAAGGCATAACCTTGTATTCATCTAGGCCATATCTGGTGTGAAAAGCTGTTTTCCATTTATCACCCTTTCGTATGCGGATTAGATGGTATCCATCTTTGAGGTCCAGCTTGCTGAAAATAGTTGTTCCTTGAACACAGTCCCGTAGTTCGGTCATCAGAGGGAGAGGGTACTTATTATGGATGGTCACTTTGTTCAACCCTCGTTAGTCCACTACCAATCTGAGGCGTCCATCCGGTTTGGGAACAAAAAGTATTGGTGCTCCGGCAGGAGACTTGCTGGGGGAGATCATTCCTTGTTTTAACATATCATCCAAATATATTCTTAATGCTTTTAGCTGTTTCTCCGATAGCGGATAAATTGGTCCCCATGGTGGTTGAGAGTCTGGTTTGAGGTCAATAGCGTGATCAAAGGTTTGATGAGAGGGTAATTTTACTGCAGTTGACGGGAGAAAAAGGTCATTGTAGCCGTGGTATTGCTTGGGAAGTGAATCGATGACTAGTTCCTCCTTATCATCTATTCTCGCAATTCTTCCAATTACCAGTGCCTCTGTGTCTTCCTATACCTCCTCGTCCCATTCAATAGAAATGCTTTCATCTTCGGGTAAAAGATGGAGCTGATATCCCACAGCCTCAAAACTCCAGTTTCCTGAGTCATGTATTTCCTTTATTGGATGTTCCTCATTCCACCACCCAAAGGGAATTATTATTCCGTAATTTCCAGTAGGTGCAATTTCGCACTCGATTTTTGACAAATGTTTATTTTTTCCAATTTCCAAGTAGAGAAGAAATGTATAATCCTTTCCGGTAGAGAATTGGCCTCGTGTAAATGCTAGAATAGGAATAGGATCCTGACGAGATTCATATAGAATATTTAATTCATTTACTAATTTTTCGTGAATAACAAATATAATTGATCCTGAGTCCAAGAGGACTTTTATGCGATAACGTTTTCGGTACACATAGATATGTGCATCACCTTCCGGGCATTGGTAGCGTTTTGGTTCATCATGAGGCAGCTTTTGTCTCTTATGCGTCCATGTTATATCTGTTCGTCCTCGCATAGAAGACATGATGGTTGTATTCCTTGGATGTTCGTGACAACGCCAGCATTGTTTCAACCAGAGAGGTCTCCTCAGACGAACTAGAACACAATAATTAATTAATTAAGATTCTGGGCGGCCTATTACAAGGGGTCTTTACCCCCTGCCGAGGGGCTCCGATGAAAATTAAAAATCCTATTTTCATAGGAAACATGCGTGCATAATTATGCACGGCTTTTTATGCATCGCTAATATGCATAGCTGTTAGTAATATGTACCAGGGTTTTTTGAATAACTTAGCTACGGTATTTGAGTGTAATTTCCTAAAAGGGTAGTTTGTTTTCGAAAATAAAATTGTTTTTCGAAAAGTATGTCAAATTCCGAAAAGGTTAACTGTTTCCAAATTTGGAATAGCTCATCCCATCATGGAAATAATAGCCTTTAAAACCTCGGCATTTTTCACAAAAAACCCCGAAAATTTCAGTATAACGGGAGGTTTTTATTTATACTGTTGGTCCCTCCTGTGGTCATGGTCTAGTCGGTTGTATTTGGTATTGGCCTGCCAAAAGTATCAGGACAGAGGTCACGCGTTCAAACCCCACTCGGGCCAACGCTTTGGATAATTGTACCGTTAGGACAAAGCCCAAAACATCACCTA
Source organism: Tuber calosporum (assembly GCA_003316355.1). Lineage (NCBI taxonomy): Eukaryota > Fungi > Ascomycota > Pezizomycetes > Pezizales > Tuberaceae > Tuber > Tuber calosporum. The sequence continues at coordinate 5,067 of QFET01007790.1, read as the reverse complement.
GTCCGGTGACTAAAATGGCCGTTCTGGGTTGCTTCGAAGAGATTTTGCGTTTCCGGAACTGAATAAACCCCAAACCAAAAAATTTATTTTCAAGTCCTTTCGGTTCCTTGGACCATTGACTCTAGTTGGGACCCCAGGCAGGGTCCTCTAACCAAGGACCCCGTTTCGGTTTGTTATTATTGAAGAGAATCTCGCCATCTTTCTTTTGCACTATTTTTCATTTCGGTAGCATGTCTGGTTGTTGTCCTGCCAGCCTTTGAAAAATGGGTGAGACTTGGTTGTTTCTCTAAATCAAAGAGGCTACCGCCCCCCTTTGTCATTCTTAAAAAGGTTTGCTCCACCTTTGTCTGTCCACTAACCGTGTTCTCTTAAGGACTTATGGACTTAGGTACAACTTCTCTTATGCGCCTATTCTGAATAGTGCCTGTGAAAACCAGTACTCCTCACTCCCTAGCCTAGAGGCATCCCCTATTTTTGATTCCGGTCACCAGTTTCCTGGTACCCTGAATACCCAATCGCTGTCGCCGTTGGTGCCATTTGAGGACATTTCAGTGTCCGATAATTCCCATAACCGAGGTGATACTCCGCTTTTTATGTTGTTCACCTTTGGTTGTTTAGGTCTTCCTATGAGTGTTGCGGTCTGCGGTTTGCGTGAAAATTTCGGTCAGTCCTGTTTTGTTTGTTTAGCGAAAGCCCAGGCTACAACTATGTCCTTTTGACACTTTTGTCAGGTGTGGTTTTTGAGGCCACAGTGAGTGCATTCCTTGCCTGCTTTTCACTTATCAACCACCTCTTGCGAGATTCCATCATCAGCCTTTTTCCAGTCAGTATGCTCATCTTTGATTTGCATTCCCGCTTTTTTTGTTGATGGGTTAGCCTTAGCAGTTTTCCATCATGAGGGTTTGTTTTTGTATTTCTGGTTGGTGTATCCTTGTTTGATGTTGACCACTTTACCGGAGTCATCGTGCTTTCGCTTAGATGCTCCACTGGATGAGGGTTCTCCTTTGGATAATTTTCGCCGTTTCAGAAATTCCTCCTCCTGTCTGCCAACTTCCCTTATGGTTTCCTTCCATTCTTCATCGGAGGAGAATTTTAGATGGGATAACCGTCGCAAAATTTCTTCAGGATGTTTGCTTTCAACACGCACTCTCCAACTAATTCCCGTAAGTTCGGCTTTGATGTTTAGGTTTTCGAGGAGCCAAAGATAAGTGTCTATCTTTCCCATATAGACTACCTTGGTCATATCTTCTAGGGCTCGTCTTTCCTCCTCTATGCCGATATATGGCTTTGTGATTTCTTGCCGAAATCGATCCCATGTGGAATAGTCCGGGTCTCGAGTGTATCCACCTAATCCGCCCATCCGCTTCCGGTATTTTTCTGAGAAGGGTGCCACTTTTTTCCCCTTTGTTTTCCCCAAGGCAAATACTATTCGGTATGCATGATTTTCCCATTGTATAGGGTTGCGATCGAAAAAGTCTTCACAGGCTGTCAACCAATTTCGAACATCTCGGTTGTCATGTCCTTCAAAGAAGTAGGGTGGTTCCGCTATTAGGTTTTGCTGGTCGGGAGAGTCCACTGATACGTTCTAAGAAAGCCAAAGTTAACCTTTCCTCAGGTACATCGTTTCTGGGAATAGATGGAAAACTGGGAGCGCGTTCCGGCCTGCCGCCCTTTCTGCCCCATCTATCCTCTCCATCACTATCGGACCCATCTTCATCTGGGTCAGGGGCATCACCAAATTTCCTGGTGGTGGTGGCGGTGGTAGGGTATTTCCGCCATAGTCTACTCCTTTTCCCTTATCCCTTCTAGGTGTCGATGTTGATTCCTTAGTTGGAACTGTGCCCTGTTCCGGTAGAATCGATGGTTGCCCTTGGTTTGAAGGTCCTGGATCACCATCACTGGGCGCATGCTGAGTCGGTACTGGAACTGGTTTATCGGCCAGTTGTCGTGCCAAGGCATCCAGGTATGCCTTCATACCTTCGCCTTGTTGTCTTAGTTGTTGAGCCGCATTTCTTGTTGCTCATTCATCCTCCGATTCCATTCCTGTTCCAGTTGATGTAATTTAGCATTTAGGTCCATTAGGGCTTTTTCCAGAATCTGATCCCTTGTTTCTGAGACATGTCCCTGTTGTTCCTGTTAAGCCTGTTGGCGTCGGAATTCTTCCTGAACCTGGGCACGTAACCTTTACTGCTCCCTTTCGGTATCGCCACTCAACCGTTCTAGTCCTTGGCGGCCTTCCTGTATTTCAGCATCATTGATAACCTCACCCCTAGCCATACGGCTTTGCAACAATTCTAGCATTGTGAACCCTTGCCTGGCCTCCTGTGATAAAGCTGAGATCACTATATGATTCTCATCTGCACTTTCCTTCAAGGATCAGTCCAGGTGGCGCAATGCATAGACCACATTTTGCTGGAAGTTATCTGGAGTACTGACAGGCTTCTTAGCTCACTCGGCACATTTCTGAACTCTGGATGGTGGACGACCCAAATTTGTAATGGGAGAGCTAGTCCAGCTTCGGGACGGAATTAGAGATGCCGAAGGGGTAGATTCTGTATCGTCCTCTTCAATCATCCGGTTAGGTACCAAAGTACTAGGAATAGGAGTGTCATCTCGTGCCATAGCCATGGCCGCTCGCTTATGAACCCGAATGGTTTCGGTATAGGAAAATTTAAAATGGCCAGTCCTCTGGCCTCCAGGCACAAAAGTCGTGAACAGAAGGACAATCTGACCACTCAGAATCTCAGTCCAGAAATTCGTGCCAGACAAAGTCTTACCCATGAAAATATGCCTAGATTTGTGTAAAGTCCTCAGGTGTGGGAATTAAAAATGGGTTAGTGAACCACGAGGGTTCCACAGTTTCAAATAGCGGTATTTCCGTAAGGTCAGTAGACAATATTTCTTCAAAAGAGGATATGGTAGATAAAGGATCAAAATTCATGATAGCTTGTCCTGATAGTGAAGTATCCAAGATACTTCTTAGTTGTTGGTTCGGTAAAGGTTCAAAAATTGAACTAGGAGATTGAGAGTTGAGTCGAGGATCTTCCATATAATCCTAGATAGATTCTGATTTGGGTTTGGTGAAAGCTGTTATCCACCGTCCGTCTTGTTGATATATTCTTTCCATATGTTTGTTGTGAATAGCTTGTAAGTGTCTGAGTGCTACCGCTAGTATGTCAAGTGCGAATCCTTCACAACAGACAGAAAATACGTTGTCAAAACTGAGAGGTCTACAGTGCCAACAAGGTTTGCACTGATGAAAGCTTTGAGCGTCGTGGTATTCTTCATGCATAAGATGAAATAGCCGTGAGAATATTGTAGAGCTTTGGGGACAAGAGAATAACAATATAGTGTTACGGGATAGCCAATTTGGTACTGCTAAATTGCCTAGGCCGTGCTTGTATCGAGAGCGTAGGAGAATTGTCAGGAAAGCTCAGGTAAGAAAAAAGATAAAGGGGTAAGAAGTTCTCGAAAGCTTTAAAGTTGTTTTAACTAATAACTGAATATATTGTTAAGGTCTCTTCTCCGTTGCTTGATGATCCCTTAACTATAGGGTTTTTGATTTTTTTTTTTTTTTGATTATCACATATATTCGCTGTTAACGTACAGGAACCTGCATGGAGCGCTAGCTATGGCATAAACGAAACGTTAATTCCAAACGTCCAAAACAAAAGAAATAACCGTACCAGTTCTCCCCTAGTGATGACCATACCGTCACCGCGGCCAAAAATGGCGACTAATTCAGAAAGTATAGAATGAAATGATATCAAAAGAAATCATAACGGAAAGAAAAGATATAGTAGGAAAGTCAAACCACTCAGCCTGAGTCATACTCGGAGGAGGAGGAGGCAGCAGTAGCAAAAACTGCTGGCATGGTGGGCGGGAAGTTCGTGCGAGTAGTGCGGATGTATGAGGCAAGACCAAGGATCATGTCCAGGTCGGCCCACAGTGGAGAGCCATGGTCCATCGAAGACATCTTCGGAAGGTAAAGCCTGCGTTCTCGGGACTTGGAGGGGCAGTAGAGGATTGCATGCTCGAAGGTTTTATCCTCTGAGTCGCAGGAAGGGCAGGTAGGTGAGCGATCGGCATCGTTCCATGAGGGTTGAGCAGCAAGATAGCTCTTGCCAGCGCGCATTTGGTGGATTCGCCCAGCTGTGAAGCGGTCAAGGCCCATGAAGGCATGTGGGCGAAGGGACGGCTTGTACTGGTAGTAAGGAGGGGGTGGGGACCGGAGTGTCCAATCAGTGAGGAGGTCCTTTCTGCACTCCTCCTTCAACAATTTGTAGGAGATAGCACCTTGGATCAGAGCGGGAGGGGCAGAGACAGTGCCCGGTAGGAGATGGGAGTTGATCTGTGGGAGTTTGAAGCCGTCCGGCGCCACCTTGACCAATAGGTAGCACATCCCATTGATTGGGAGGTGAGAGCGGACGGCTGGTATGGGTCTTGGTTGGTTCCAACGGAGTGGGATGTAATTGGCCTTAAGGCCACGAAGAAGGTGGTGGGAGGAGTCCCCTGCCCTAAAGTTGGAGAAAGATGGAAATGATGGAGGCAGCCGGGCTGCGGCTGGGTTGATCTCGGGAGGGGAGCAGGCCAACCGTAGTGCGGCCATCCTGCGGCGATGGGGGAGGAGTGAGTTGAGAGGGGGGAGGCAAGCCTAACAAGGAAGGATAGATACAGGAGTCGATGAGAAGCAGTTAGTCACCCATCGTTGGACCTTGCTCCAAAATACCACCATCTTGCCCATCATCGCTGCGTTGGGGGTGAGGAGGTCAGCTCCGTAGGTGAGGATCGGTAGTAGCAGGCCCATGGCCAGTCTGCGGTTCAGGTAGGGGACTATACCTATGCCAGGAGGAGAAAGTTGCCTGATGAGGCCGAAGGCCTCCTGAGCGAGGGCTAGTCTCTTGAGGAAGTGGGTGGAGGTTTCCATCGAGGGCGAGAACAAGTATCCTAGCCATCGGACTATGGAAGAGGGGTGGAAGAGGCTCCCATCGAGAGAGACCGGGGCCAATGAGGGGGGAGAACGATCCCTTGGGGTTCGCCAGTGAATGAGTTCAGTTTTGGGGATGG
>QFET01007783.1:56944-75181 GCA_003316355.1 Tuber calosporum | reverse complement strand
TACACAGATTGTTGTTTCTTCTTCTCCAATATTCGGTTTTTGATATGTTAAGAGCTTGTATTCGCCGAGTCGCGTATAGGTCCATTGGATCTCCTCGAGACTCCTGTAGTCGTTGGGTCTTGAAGGTGCCGTCGTAGTTTCTGACGTTGTCGTATGTTTTGGTCTTAGACCTTCCTTGAACATGTTTGATAACGTCCAAGCGGTTTTCCTGATTAATGGCCCATACTGCCATTTCCTCAGTCGTCGTAAAGTCTTGAGCCCTCATGGCCCATGCGTTCTGAATTTCTTCGTGTAAGCCTCTTAAGAAGGCCCTCACCAAGGTTGCTTCGTCGTATTCTGCCTCTGTTGCTAATAGTCGTAATTCGTTCCAGAAATCAGTTACATTCCGGCTCCCTTGCTTGATTTTCTCGATTTTATTTCTTGCCGTTTCTCTAGCATCTACGTCGCCGAAATGAATGCGTAGAGTGGCTTGAAATTCTGCCCAGTTATTCCATGTTGCTGGGATCTTTCCTTCCACATATGGAGTAATCCATTTGCCTGCTGATTCCCTCAGTAGGGATTTGGCGAAGTCCACTTTTAATCCATCTTCATTTTCTCCCTATCCTAGTGCTGTGTAGTACATTGCAAGTTGGACTAGCCATGCTCGCAGTTTTGTACGGTCTCCTGTAAATGTATCCGGGGTTTTGATTTTTGGCCTCCGCACAGTCTGTTCCTGTTGGTTATGCTGAACCGTTCTGATCAGCTCTTGGAGTTGTTCTCTCGTGAGAGTTATTGTATCCGTTGGTCCTGCTACCCCCGACATTCTGTGTATTGGGGATGCTCCTGAGCTGACAGACCCTGATCTTGATCTTGCTTCCGGGGTGACCGGGCTTGGAGGTCTTGGGGATCCCTCTCGTGATATCTCGCTTAAGGCTTGTCCAAGTTCTGCTTGTAACCCAAGGAAAGTCTGTGGATCGTTGAAGTCTGCTACTTCTGTATCTGTAGGTGAATCCGTTTTGTATTCGTTAAGTGTCGCAAAAGACGCAACCAAATGTTACAAACCTATCTTTAGTCTGCCGGACAAGGCACACTATCTCCTTTAACTGCAACAGGTAACGATACGTACCGCTCGTCTTACCTCTCTTCAGGTCTCGTAGCCTTATGTCGCCTAGGGAACGCTGAGTCCTTTCACTCCGTGTCTGTGCGACTGCTCCTTAGCGATACTTTTCTCGAATCACCTTTCGGTCAGTGATATAAGTGGATGGTCGTAATAATAATAAAGTATAAATTGTACTAATAGTAAAAGTATAACATAGGAAGTAACGTAGGTGGTTGCGTGAAGAGCTAGCTATCTGTGTCCGTGACCCTCCTTATATAGGCGCTCTTCCTACAACCCTAACCCTGGTGACTTTACTATGAGTCACCTCTTTACTATGACTGCCATGTGAGTCATAGTATAACAAACGTCCTATGACTGACAATCCAAGTCATAGTATACAATCCCCATAGTATCCAATATCCGTAAACGATCATGTGCGCTAATCGCGTCACATGCGTGAAACTCCTGACTCATACTTGTAGTCAGGTGCGAAAGTCATAACATCATATGACCTCACAATCGTGAGTCATGAAACAATAAATCAAATCAAACATCATAATGATCTCACAAATCGTGAGTCATGTGAAACATTCCATATTGCTAAGTCATGATTTGTGACACAAACACAGTAATTATCAAATATGTACCTTTACCTATTTTCTATATATATATGTTGATAGGAATAAGACTACCCTAATATATTAGTATGACAGAGTGAACCCCTCTTAGTATTTTATAATAAGCTAGTACTAAGAAATTCTCTTATTCTTACAGTTTCTATTCTACGGCAAGCATCTAAGTTACACTAGGAGTTTTTTCTCTCCTACTTGTTTACCCTAGCTAGAAAAGGAGTTTTCTGCTCTAAATAACATGAGGAGTTTCTGCAAGATAATAGGACAGAAACATATATGTGGTTACCTAGTATAGGAAGTAATAGGAGTTTAGTGCCTCCATTGGGCAAAGTAGGACAGTTGACATCCAGATGAGTTCAGTATATATTTGAGTTTGAGGAAGATCACTTCTAGTAATCCTGTCTATAGCTGAAATAGAAGAATAGTGTTGCCCTACTAATTTTTCCTTAGGGAGACTGATAGAAATAATAGCTATTATTCCTTGCAAATTGGGAACTTTTAATTGTAGGGGCTTCATAAATGCTTAAAGAGAGGCAATAGTATGTCTTAGCTGGAAAAACAAGTCACTAATATTCCAGAATATTAGTGGAAAGTGTTAACCATAAAATAAAAGGATTGGAAATCATGCTTCTATATGGTAATATATGGTGGACTCGGAATGAAAGGAGGAAAATGATCGTTTCAAAATATGAGTATATAGTAGTATCAAGGAACTTTTACAACATATTAAATACTATGCATCCTGACAGTTTTACAGTCTCACTTCAAGATATATCCCAGATCATATGAAACTTTAACTGCTTCTAATATGGTAGAATGAGCTTAGATAGTGCTAAAACACAATTGTTATGATAATAATATTGTATTTTTCAATTTAGTTCGTGTGGTCTCTTACATTTTGAGTCCTATACAGTGGAGCCTGGACTGGGCTGGTAAGAACTTTATACCTTGATCTGGTAATGGGAAGCGCTATAAGATGGTTTACTAATCAGCACTCCAGTGGATCTCATGGATGTATTTACCGAATGATATATCATGATGCAAACCATCCTGAATCCCCCCATTTTTGTGAAAGAACCAACTTGATAGCAGAAAGATTAATCTAGATTACGACATTGTATGAACTAAAAAGACAGTTCAATTGATCTACTAAATCACCCTCCAGACACCTTTTTTCAACAACCCCCCTCCCCTCCTTTCCCCATTGCCAGTCCACAGATTCGAAAAACAAAGCCTCAGATTACCTAACCATGAAGCTCCCGGCTGCTGCCACCGCAAGGTTACTCTCCAGCTCATTGAACACATCCTCCGTCTCATCGGCCCACTCGCCCTTAGTCCTAAGGCTAGAAACCTCCCTGACGAAGGCGGCAATTACCTCACCAACACCACTTTCATAGAGCACTTTCCCAAAAGCAAGGTGAAAAGCCAAAGACTCCGGATCCGGCAACTCAACGCTCCTCCTCCCCCCACCAAAGACAAGCAGCGAGTTCGGAATCTTGAAAGAAATGAGACCTGGGCAAGCCTTTTCTGCCTTGTACCTGGTATTGGGCCTAGTGGGATCGTCGAAGATGTTGCCAGCCACGGTGTTGATGTTGGCGGTCACAATGCCCCAGTTGTAGGAAATGAAGTCGCGCTGCGCGTTCGCTTCCAGGATTAGCCCGTTGCGCGGGTGATTGAGAGAGGAGGCGCGCACGTGCGAGAGAGGGAGGCCAGTGAAGATTTGGAAGTACTTTTGCAGAACCGGGTTCGTCAGGATTTGTAAGGGGATGATGTGAGCTAGGTCAAGGCTCACGGCTGTCTGCACAGTTTGCTGGAGGTATGGCTTGTTCTTGTCGTATGCCCCTGTCACCGGACAGCGGTACCCGTCGCGGATGAGACAACGGTTTTTTTGGCTGATCAGTTGGTTGAGCTGTGGGGGGGTGAGGGCCGGGAAGTGTTGCTTGTTGTTCACTAGGATTCCAGATTAACTCAGTGCTTATATTCTTTTAGTTTGGGATAGAGGGAACTTACATGGGAGTATGAATCCATCCACCCATCCACGGCAATACTTCTCGAATCTAGCTGCAAACTCTGGCTTGAGACACAGGCTTTTAAAGTAGTCTGGTATCCCAGATTTGTGGAGGTTTTCGAGATTCTTCACGGACTTCTGGCCAAAGACGTAGACTAGGAGATGCTCGGCAACAGAGCCAGGATTGGGCGCATAAGCGAGAAGGGCGTCGCAGAGGCTCACTTGACAAATCTTATACTTTAAGCTTGCTTGAGTCGGGAGTGGAAAGCTTGGGAGGTTCGCTCCCGGGTGTTTCTTGAAATGTTCCTCGTAGAATGTTGCGAGGAACTTATCGGCCCAAGATACTAGGATATTGCCGCAAGCTCTCTGGGGAATTGTTTTTCTTGTAGGGGTCATTTTGGTTTTTTCGTCTGCTACGAGGTTTGAATGGAGATGTTCAGGAGTGAGCTGGAGGGAATTTGTTGGTCACCAAGAGGAGAAGTTTGGCATATGAGCCCGATATATATGATTGGGGTTCAGTCCAGCTTTGACCTTATTTTCAAACCTACAAGTTGATCATTAGTTAAGAGAGTATGGTTAGTTGGGGCATTGGTAACTTGATCAACCATTCTATCTTTTCCCTGACGAGTGCTATTCTGTGATGGTAACCAGGAAGGATCCCTGCCAAGTCTTGGCAACAAAATCCTCAATCACATGTCTGCGGCCTGGGAATCACACTTTCTGGTGACATTCACACCAAGTCTGAATAACCTCACAACTAAACCACCTTCAACCATCCCCCGGTAGTAACACCATGGCTCCCCCACCAAATGGCGCTCTTAAAAATGTGGAAGGTAATTGATCTCACTAGTTTGACCGTTTTGTCCACTGCTGATGTCATAATCCAGAGAATCTCCGTGCTGTGATTGAGACACTCTATGAGATCTCGGTAGGAGTCCACGAGTTCCAAGGGGCTGAGTCTGTCGATGTTATTGCTAACCTCATGTCGCCTCCCCCCACTCACCCACCTTCATTCAGTTGTCTAACATTGTCTAGAAACAAACTTTCCACTCAATATCAAACCCTCGATTCCGTGGCCGCCAAACCGGAGCTTGACGTCACCGTACCTCGTGAAGTTATCCAGTACATAGAGGACGGTCGCAATCCTGATATATATACGCGCGAGTTCGTTGAGATCGTCGTCAAGCAGAACCAGTTTATGAAAGGCAAGATGGAGGCATACAGAGATTTTCGTGATGTGCTGGCGGATCAGATCAAGGTTTCGTTCCCGGAATTGAGGGAAAAGGTAGACGAGGTTATTGAGGGAACCGGAGGGCGGAAGAAAAAGGAGGAAGGCCAGAATGGGGACAGTTCTTGACTGTTATAGATGTAGGCGACCCTATCAATTTTTTTTATTTTTTTTTTCCTTTGATTATTTTTTCTTCAAGCTACGTAGGCGTTATGATATTGTTAGTGTTTACAGGCCCTGGAACTCGAGGGAGAACGTCAGATTTCATTCTTATTCAACACCTGATACTGGGTATTTCAGGATAGCTCTGGAGGCATAAGTCGTTTCTCTTGCCATAAAAGAAAGGCTTGCTTTCCTGAAATAAGGCAAGGGAACAAAAAAAGACAACCCTCTATCCGTTTCCTTATACCATAGTACTTGTATAGAACTTGAATCATTGCATTGATTTTTCCTTTAGGACTATTTTGCAGGGTTAGGTACCCGCAACCATAGAGTAATTATGCATCCCAAATACCGATACCGGCACCATACTCACCGACTACCGTTTAGGAAACAGGTCCCGGTTCTATGTGATTGATATCCTTATCAGTGATTAAAGTTGAAAACCTAGAGTACATGACACGGAGTTTAGATCCGACACAACTTCTGTATTTGTATACTGATTGGATGGAGGTGACAAAGTTACTAGCTTCCTACCTTGTTGCATGATGCAGAAATGCTTGTATGGTTCCGGAAGCCTAATCTCTATACCAGCTTTCTCATAAGATGTGTGACAATTTTCTCTGCAATACCAAGTTTCAACACACCAAAACCATCTTGTCCTACCTTGTAGATAATTTAACTCCAATATTTAAGCTGAGAAAATACTCCATTTATTTTCCATAAACATTATATTATTTTCATAATGTAATATTATAATACTACATAACTTTTCGTCTAGAGCCCCATCCAGGAGTTTTGGTCACTTTCACACTGGTCAACACAAATGTAAAAAATGCACACAACTTTAATTTTCTTATAGCTTCTAGATATTCAAATGTGATAATTGTCAAGGTAATGGCATGATTTAAGGTGTTTTCACAAAGGTAGTGTAGAGAATTGTCTGTTTGAATATGTCTAATTTTATCATAAAACCTAAGTTGGACAAAAAGGCTTGTTCCTGTACTGTAACTACTATCTAATTGTATACTCTAAATCCCAAAACATATCAACATTAAATGAAGGTACATCTTTCATGACTGGGTTATTTCTAGGATCACATTAGCTTGTAAGCAATTCATAAGTGTTTCCATTAGTTTTTTCCTGTTGTAGTCAGGATAGGTCTCTACTCTTCCCTTTAAGCTATGTGCCCTAGATGCTGACCAGCTGTTCTCTGGTTCAATATCCGTACCCATCTCGTAGGATACCATGTTGTAGTTTAGAATTATATTTAAAGTGTTTTTAGTTTGTGTTATTTAACCTAAGTTAGTCAATACAATTACCTCTTTGAGAGGGATATTCTTGCACTAAGTCTTTACCATCAGTTGAAGAACGTACAAATTTCAACTTTGAGGTAAATGTGCGGAAGGGAGCATGTGCTAGCTGACTCTACCCCACTGCACGGTTTATTGTCTACGAAGGTACAGCGCCTAAGTTTTGAATATTTTACTAGCAGGGGATATTCGATTAACCGGGGTGGAGTGGTGAATTTGGTAACCACTATACCCAATTCGCTGTCCTTATACCCAATTTGCTGCCTTGGCCCCGGCTAGCATAACACCCCCTGCTAGTAAAATATTCAAAACTTAGGCGCTGTACCTTCGTATACGAGTACTTGTACTCAACCTTAATCCCTCCATCATGCCCAGCCACTCGTTTTCCAAATTGGTCTTCGCTTACCCCTGTCATCGAGATAGCCGCATCTACGGAGATAGTGGATAACTCGAGTTAATACGTTAAAACGGTAAGTTACCACACGGTTGAAGCCCGCCACCGTAACCATATTGGAACATCGCAAATTGAGCTTTCTATCAACCACCCGTCCATATTATCACCAGCAGAAAAGCGGGATCACACTCTCGCCACATCCCCCCCCTTGCAAAAACGACGGACGGACGGCAATGGGCCAACAAGCACAGAAGCACAAGTCAGTTGAAAGGAGTAGAGGTAAGCCTAATATCATCCCATCTGCCGTAGTCAGTCTGCCCTGATCTATGGTAGCTTCCTTTTATTGCCCTCGTTTCTTTCCATGCTGGAAAGGGAGCAGAATACTCCGCACTCCACCCGCCCCTTGTTTACAATAATTTATGTCTGCATCTTGCTGTGGATGTGAACGGCGTGGGGCCACAATAAGAATAGCTTGCGCCTACGACAAACAGATGCGATGTGGTTTCTGTTCAAAGTCAAAATCCTTCTTGACTTTTCTCCGTTCCTAGCTTTGCCCCTGCGGGGTCTATAATCAATTCACCCATTGCTGACTCCCAGATCTATAGCACCCTCGTACTTCACCGCCGCCTTTCATCCAAGCAAGTCTCGCGAATATCGTGAGCATAGGCCCTCTAGCCACTCGAACAATGCTGTAATACGTTCGATAGCCTGGAATAATCTCGGAAATCGAATTGCCTGCGGGCTCAACTCAAACCTTGTCCGAGTTTGGAACCCCGAGAAACCTGAAGCTAAAAACAGTACCGAGCTCAAGGGTCATCTGAAGGATGTCGAGAAGGTGGTCTGGGACCCAACGCACCCAGACAAATTGGCAAGTTGTTGTAATGGCCAGGTTAAATTCTGGGATTACAGGAGTGAGTTTGGTTCTCTTGTCCAGATGGCGCTTTACCGGGTGCTGATAAGGATGGGCGATTCTAGTCAACAGATGCCTGGGAACCACGGTTGCCATAGGTGATAATGTGAATCTGGCATATCATCCGGATAGCAAGGTGCTCGCTGTTGGTACAAAAGTAGCTTATATCATGCATCCCTTATTCTCCTCTGGCATGCTGACCGCCTACAGGATGAGAGGATCCACTTTATCGACCCACGCAATGCCAGTACGATCCTCAAAACCCATAAAGAAGGCACCCAGAGTAACCAGGTGACGTTTTCCCATAACGGCGAGTATGTCCTTATCACAACTAGCCTGGGCAAAGTTGTCCTTCGTCACTGGCCCTCCCTCGAGGAGGTGTATAGCATTGATGCACATCATTCTGCCATCAATTGCTTACAACTTGACCCTCGTGGATCAACCCTGGCCATCGGTGGCAGTGATGCGGCTCTGAGTTTTTGGGACACTATGCATTGGGTTTGCCTCAGGACTCTGACTAGAATGGATGCGCCCATCAAGAGTATGGGCTACTCCTTCGATGGTGCATATGTTTGTGCGAGTAGTGACGAGTCTACCAACATTGAAATTGTATGTGCCCTGAATTGCTCCCTAGGTATACCTCAGTTGACGGGTGTTTTCAGGCCCATTGTGACACTGGGGATTACGTTCACACCATACAAACAAATCATTCTATACCTAATATCGCCTGGCACCCTAACAAGTATGTTTTGGCGTATACTGGTGATCCGGTGGGATTGAAGATTATGGGTATCAATGCCGTATAGTAGGTGGATGGCCTCGGATAGGCCTTTTCCAAATTGCCCGGCATTATTAATTTTACCCTATACTTTTCTCCCAATACCCGTGTTTGCGAAATCCAGTAAAATAATGCAACCCTGTGCCCTGTGCCACACTTCATATTACCATGCGGTCAAACTCTATGTCATGGACGCACTACGAATTGATCAACGATCTCCTCATGAACCCCTCGCTGTATATCAAGGAACCTTGTTGAGAAGGCACAAACTCCCATGATATTACCCCCAATTATACTTTTAATCCCAATCGCTATCATCACCATCACTCTCCGCATTCTTCCCCCTACCCCCACCAACCCCACCAGTATCCTCATCAACCTTCTCCCTCACCAAAACCCCACAAGCCAACAGCCTCAACTCGAGCATCTTTGTACTAAACCCATCCGTATTCCCCAGCTCCGCAAAGCCTTCAATCCGATCCACGCTCTTCCCATCCACGAGAGCGATCACACACGGTAGCACTCGAACCTTCAACCTCTCCACGAGGAAGGGCGCCTTCTCGACGTCAATGCTAGTGAATTTTGTGTCGAAGTGCTTTTGTGCCAGCACCTCCAAGTGCGAGTCCATGATTTTGCAGCGGTTGAAGTCCTTGTGAAAGAAGTGCACTACGCTGAATTTGGATGTGGTCGTGTGGGTCAATACTTCGCGCTCGCTGGTGGCCGGGGTGTAGGCGCCGTGAGAGAGAGAACGCATTACGCGGGCACGGTGGAGTCTAGATTTAATTTGTTGGCATTATGAGGGAGAGAGAGGGAGAGGGGGAGGGGTGTGTGTGTGGTACTCGTCGTGCAGTTGCTGAATACGCTTCTCGCGGCAAGCGTCTAGAGCTGCGGTGTCGGATTCGAGTTCTTCTAATAGGGTGTCTTCATCTTCGTCTTCACCTTTTGGACGATCTTTGTCTAGGACTTTGGCGACGGTGGGGTCGATGGTGGCCATGTTTTTATTATTGCCTCTTGGGGTTGTTGTTTTCGTGTGATGCTGTGGCAGTTGTATTCAACTGATCAGAGAGACTGTATGCATCGGGCAACCCTTCAAGCTTGATTGCACTGCAAGCCCGTGCTCACGTGACTCACGCGAAACCCTTCAAGCTATCATGCCCTATGGTATCATATTATTATCATACCAGCATCATACAGCAACAACATCTCACCCACTCCACCAGCCTCAACGGAAACAGAAAGCCACAATTGCAAACACCACAACCACCGCAATCACAATATGGATTTCCCCCTCCCACAGGTCCGATCCTCGCTAAAACCATTCATCCAAACCCCCTCTGAGGCAACCTACATCCGCCAGGTGGTGACCCAACACTTGACCAACCTCTCCGTGGAAAAGCGCACAACCAGCAGTGTCGGAAGCCGCGACGAGTTCCGACGCTTCCTGGACTTCGAACTGGGTCGCGGAGGGGGGGGTGGAAATGGTAGGTGTATCCGGAAAGAGTATCTGGAGGCACTACGCGAAGAAGCCGAGGTTAGAAAAGCTCTAGAAGCGGAAGATGTCGAAACTGACCCCGGTGACGACGACGAGGAGGGGGAGGAGGAAGGTAGGGGAGGGGGAGAGGAAGGCAATAAATGGATAGGGGAATACACATCAACCCTATCTCTAACCCATCAATTCGAAAAATTGGAGATCCTACAGATTTACCTGCGAACCTTCAATGATCCTGCTGTTCTTGAGGCGGAAGATAAGCATAAGATTCTATTCAACGATTCGCCGCCGAACCCTCCGGCTGAACTGGCGGCGGTTGTTGCGACGCGGAATAGTAGTAATGGCCCCGCGTCAGCTGGTGGTGGTTCCGGTGGCATAAGGGAGGATTTGTCCACCCGTTTGCTAGCGCTGGAAAAGGCGATATTGGCGACACACGATCTGTTGCAGTCGGAATCTGAGCGGCTTAGGGAGTTGCAGAGTAACGAGCAGGAAGGAGGGGGGGCGGGGAGGAGGAGGGGGAGTACGAAGGAGGCGTTCGCCCAGACTAGGGATGCGTTGATTACCTGGGTTGAGTCGCAATTGTCGCACACGGCGACTATTGATGGACCTGACGCTTCTACTGCTACTTTATCCGCGCCTGCAGGTGGCGGGGAAGTCCTAGGGGCGGGGGGAAGAACGGAAAAGACAAGCCTCGAAGATATACTCTCCGACATCAATGCCTCCTACGAAGAATACCTCTCTGCCCGCCGCAATGTAGTAGAAGTCCTCACCGCCATGACCCAGACCCTCACTCAGCCTACCCCCATCACCACCCCAACTCCCCACCACGAATCCACACCCACACCCACAACTACGACTACAAAGACCCCATCCCTGACACCACCCCTCCCCCCACCCCCGATCCTAAAAGTCCTATCAGCAGTAGAACAACTAATCCCACTTATAAACTCGCAAAAGGCCCTCCTCTCGCAAAAGACATTCTTCCTCTCCGCCCTCGCATCCCGGCAAAAATCCCTTCTCACCACGCTGGAGGAAAAGGCCGACGACAACGACACCTTCACCATCGCCGGAGCACGGAGCGGTGGTAGCAGTGCTAGCGTGCAATTGGCGAAGCGCATCGCGGACAAGGAGACGGTCAGAATGGAGGAGTTCAGGAAGGAGGTCGCGGGCTGTGTGCGCTCTGCCGGTGGGACTTTGGAGGATGTGTATGCGCTGTTGGGTGAGGTTGAGCGGTTGGTGGTTCGGAAGGAGAAGATGGAGAAGGAGGGAGAGACGAAGATTCCGGTCAGAAGAAAGGGGAAAAGGAGGATGCCTGAAGAGGATGTGGAGGTGGAAAAGGGCTTTTGGGGCGCAATCGCTGGGAATGTGGGGGTTATTGGGGATGGGATTTGATGTGCTATTACTGTTTTTTTTTTAGACGCTGTGAATGATTGTGTTGCATGAGCGTGGAGAATTTATGGTACTTGTGCCGGGTGTTGATGGTATGGATTGCTATAATTTAGCAATTATAATTTCTCCTTTACCCGTATACATTTTTATGCATATGATACCGATAATATTTATTATTACCCCCCCCTCCAGATACACACAAACTAGAGGGCCGCTTCCCGTATAGTAAGAGTCATGAAGGGGCTTTATATATAGCAGTACTGTACAGTACTCTCGCCATTCTAGAACATTTTTCGCCTAACACACAATCTAGGGAAAAGAGAAGGCGTCGCTCAGATGCACGCGCAAACAGGGCCCTACGATAAAATTTCTCAACAATGGTATGAGAAACAGCAGTAGACTAAAAGCTGCAGCAATTACAAGATATGCATTGTTTTACCCGACTAAACTTCAGCGGGATACCTTCATAAGAATCAGCACCAGTCAAACTCGTGAAGGACATCCAGGACACCTACCCAAACCAGCTGACCCCAATCCAGGTACTAGCAAAGTAACTCCCCTCGAACAACAGCCACATCAATCCCCACTCCCCGGCAAGCGCTTTCGCAACAAGCCCTACATTCCCACGAAGCTCCCACGGCGAGAACACCCTCGCATTTACAACCCCAGCGCCAATGGCCTGCCGTAACAAAAAACTTGAAGCAGTTGTTCTCATAACGGCACTCTCAAACACACTGGAAAATGCCGTAGCAATGCCATCTGCGACGTGAGAAGCGACCACATCTGCCGGGTGCAAGCTAAGCCTAGTGACCCGATGCTGTGTGGGCGGCGGCTCCCCGTCCGCCACTTCTATGAGAGGTTGCTCCTCCTCTTCCGTCCACCCGGTCCCTCGTGGGAATGGCTGTGGTTCGTCAAATTGTAAGGTTGCTGTAAAGTGTTGGCGAGAACGGTCACCCTCACTGGAGGTCTGCTCAATCATTATCGCGACTGTCTCGTCCGCTGGGGGTGGTGGAGCGCGGGCGTCCATGTCCCATCGTCCTTCATATAGTCCCTCGTCTAGGGCTCCAGCAATTGAGGCTGCATCAGGATTAGTAGGACGTGGGATGACTCGGCGGAGTTGATTGAAGAAGAAGAGTTGTAAAAAGCCGCATGAATACTGCTGAAAAAAGGACGAGAAGAAGTAGCTGTTTGCCGCTTGGGATACTAAGAAAGTAAGGGCCGAGAAGGATAGGATAGGTTTGGGACAACTTGGTAGAACTAGCGGGGACTGAGATGAAAAAGGGATGAACGAGTATAGGGATGGGAGGATTGAGGTTGGGGGGAGAAGGTGAAGGGATTGGAGAATTGCATGTTGGTATAAAGGATAAACCAAGAACCAGGACAATGTTGAAAGGCTAGCCCAGATTAGCTGTGCCAACCGATCTGTGGAATCGGGAATGCATACCATCTGTCCACAGCGTATAGTAGTTTTTTCCTCGGTTTATCCGTTTTTGGATTCCTAAACAGTGGTTTGGTACTCAAATAGCGTAAGAGCTTTCCTTGTAAGTAGTCCCTACCCACGTTCACCATCTGATAGCACAGGTGCGCCGGCATTCCCGATAAAAGCTCAAGGATGCCATTATTCCGCCATGTAAGCAGTAAAATATCCCGATATCCTAAGCCCTCATACATCCGATATGTCTTCTCAACTCAGCCTTCATTTCCTAGATTCCGTGGGACCCCCGAAAATTCACATACCTGTAATCTATTTCGGATTCCAATAAGTGGCCAGGTAGTTAAATAGGTAATGGTTAAGTCTACCGCACCGACGATCAAACCAACTTCATTCTCCTGAACAATTGCTTCTGAGAGCACCTGGCTTTGCTTGGTATCTCGACGGCATACCCCAACCGTTGCTAGGACATCGTTTTGGGCCTTTATCAGACGCCGCTGCATTTCCTGAGATTGCTCGCATGTAGAAGAGCCAGTTGAATCTGCATCCGAGGTCGGTTGAGAGGGCTCAAAGGATAGCCTCCCTAGTGCTCGAATATAGCTTCCGTTCCTCATACTGTAGAAAAGGTGGGTGGGGGGGTTGTGCTAATAGACCAGATGCTAGTGAAAACAAGGCCTCCAGGATGGAATTGATACCTACAGCGGTAAAACTGAAGCTGGTATGATATAGTATTTAGGGAATAACGGGACTCGAATAGTGGAGTTGCGAGAGATATATTTGACGCCTCTTGAGCAAACGGGTGGCCGGCAGTTCGGGGGGGTTGAAATCCGGGGGTCTGGACGATGCTAGCATCTGGGAGGCTCTTGACCACGTGATACCCCAAACCCCAAACCTACAGCTCTTCTAGCACGAACTTTCTTCTAGAAAACCCGAATTCTACTTGTGTGATAATATTATGATAGACAAAAGCTTTGCGCTTCCAGGGCCCAATCCCCTCAGCCCTCCCAACCACATCCCACCTTTAATATCCTATGCCCTCCATCGATGACAACCAATTTCTCTGACTTGAGTTGATGACAAAATCTTTTTACTCCGTTTGTGCAAATCCTTAGCACCACACAGCTCAGAAGATTCTCTCCTGGACACCATCTTGCGGTATGTGGTCGGACCGAACGCCCACTACTGGGCAAACCCCAAGCACCCCTCCTAGACGCCCTCAGCTATCGCGAGGAGACAGTTTAGAGGAACAGGTCAGAGGAATGATCATTAGTAATTCCCCCGGTTATCGTCAAAACAGCCAGGACCTCTCACCAGGGCATCCTCTGCCACCAATACCGCTTACTCCCCACCCCCAGGATCAATTTTACGAGAGGCAAGACTACAGCATTCCATTTCTATCAGAAAATCCCAGGTTTAATTCCCAGCTTCTACCAATCAATCCTCTCCCCCAAGTATCTGGTTGGCACCCCCATTTCCCCTCAATAGCACTTTTCGCAACTTCTCGAATGTTCTTCTACTCACTTCAATGGCCGGACCTTCTAGGCCCTCAAGCAACAGGCTCGAAGTTTGGGGCACCACTCTCGCCAGTCCATTCGACGCACTTGTCGCCCTCTCGCGGACCACCTTTTACCCCTGGAGAGCAACTGCAGCAAGCAATACCACTAGTACCGCAAAATCAGTCTTCGAATCGCGCCCTAATCCCAACTCATCAGGATCAGCAACATATGCACCCTAGTGCGCCACACCGCCCTCCACTTCAACCTCCCTACCAACACCAACCGACCCTAAATAGACATGGTAAACCACAGGAATATCCGCGGACTGACGGTAGAAGGCCTCAATTCCGGCATAGCCCTCAGCGCAATCATCTCAATCAGCGCTTGGATATCCATTCCCCTCCTCCTTCTCCTTCTTACCCCGTAGACAGCCTTGAACAGTTTCCCCCTCTTGGAACAGAACGCCTCAAAAAAGTTCTACCCAATCCTCCTCCTCCACCTAGATCGCTGCAGGCAAATACACAGGGACAAATTCAACACAGGACACAGTACCAACCGTTCCCATTGCAGAGCCGTCCGCTCCCCCAAGGTAGACCGGCATTCGAGGGCCCCCGAGTGCCCGGGCCTCCTCCTCCCTCTAAATCGCTACAGACAAATACACAGGGACAAATTCAAAACAGGACGCAGTACCAACCGTCCTCATTGCAGAGCCGTCCGCCTCCTCCAGGTAAACCAGCATTTGGAAGCCCTCAAGTGTCTTCACAGGCGGAGAGGGTCCGTATGTCTCCTCTCAACTTTGAGCAGGTCATCCACGAGCAAAATGCCAATCTCCAGGTATTTGCCAGAGAAATTATTGCAGCCGCTACACCAACTCTGGAAGAATTAGCCGCCCAAAATCGGCATTTGAAAAAATGTAGGGCGATCTGCCGAAGAATCTGCCCAGAAGGGGAACTAGTTCCCTTTGGAAGTCTAGTCAGTAAGTGCTACGTTCCCTATTCTTCTCAGATTTTTCTTGACTATGTACCTTATAGCCAGCTTGGTTAATATCGCTTAATACATCTCTAATTTGATTGCCTCGCTCTCCTCCATTGTGTTGGTACATAGCTGGATTCGCAATAACTAAGTCTGACCTTGATGCCGTTCTCACATCTCCCTATTCGGAGGACCTTTTCAGCACGTCCGACAAAAGTGACGAGTCTAATTCTCTTCCACATAGTCTGGCAAAAGAATTTCAATCTGAGGGATTTGAGGTTACGCTGCTGTTAAAGACCCGTGTGCCTATAATGAAGCTAGCACTGAAGGCTACAGATGAGAACTCATTTGACCTGAATTGCGACATTGGGTTTAATAACGACCTAGGAGTCCATAATACCAGAATGCTGCAAACATATAGTCGATGTGATCCGAGAGTCAAGGAAATGGTACTTTTTATAAAGGTATTTACGCTTTGGTCTTAATTCTAACCTCGCAAACATCTCGGAAATCTGGAATCCGGAATTTTGTGAACTTGATATTAACACATGCTAGTGGTGGGCCAAGAGAAGACATATCAATAGTCCATACCGTGGCACCCTTTCTTCTTACGGCTACGTTCTCATGACCATCCATTTTCTGATCAATGTGGTTGACCCCCCTGTTTTGATCAATCTGCAGAATACCCCGGTCCCCGAAGGTGTACCGCTTGACCAGATATTTGATGAGGGTGGTGAAGGGGAGCATCAGATTTGGTACGCCAAAGATATCGAAAATCTCCCCAAGACCGCAAACCAGATGCATATCGGCCAGCTCCTACATAATTTCTTTGAATACTATTCGCATAGGTTCCAATGGGGAAGAGAGGTCATCTCCATCCGGACTCAAGGCGGTATATTTAGTAAGCAAGAGAAAGGTTGGGTTGCGGCTGTTACTAGGCCAGGGAAGAGCGGGCAAACTCAAGTGAAAGATAGATACTTGTTTACCATCGAGGACCCTTTCGAAACCAGCCACAACGTGGGCAGGACGTGCAATGGCCACGGGGTAGACAGAATCCGAGCAGAGTTCAAAAGAGCCGTGAACATTATTAGGTTTCGTGATGGCGGGAAGTCAATGAGGGAGCTTTTATGTCAAGAGGCGCCACCGGAGAAGCCATGGGGCCGAGGGGGAGATGGCGAAGGGAGGGGCGGGAAGCCTAATACAGATAAAGGCGCTAACAGAGAGACGGAGATCAATACCGCAGAACACCAACTGAAGGAAGTCGGTGATGAGGGGAAGCTCGCTTTGAACACCCCTTGATCGAGTGACACCTCGAATTTGGGAATCCCAATTTGTGGGAGGCCGAGGGCCCCTAGGGGGCTCAGGCCAAATATAGGCTACACTTTGTTTTTGTTTTCTTTCCTCTTTTCTCTTTCTTTGTCAGAGTGGCTCAAAATATCACGAGGCGCCATTTGTCCCAAAATTGGGGGGGGAACTCAAAGGGTTCCAAAAGGAAGGGAGGAAAGAGAAATACTAGGATTTAGAATGAGAGGTTGAAATAGATATCCAAAAACAGAGGAACTAAGGGCAATTTTTCGTAGTTGCGCGCTCTATCCGTCTAGTAATAGTCTTCGCCACCCCCTTCATCCCCCCAATCATCCCCACCATCGTCATCCCCGTCATTAAAGTACATCTCAGCATTATAATCTCCCTCCTCATCATCGCCAAAGTCATCCTCAACCTCTTCCTCTTCCTCCGCTACCTCATCGTCATCATCGTCATCATCGTCACCAGCATCCTCGCCCAGCAGCCTTTGAAGGACCCCCTTCTTCTTCCCTTTTCCCCCAACCTCACCATCCTCGCCTTCTCCATCATCCTCATCCCCCTCATCCAACCCGCCGATGACATCGAGTGCTGAAAATATCAATCTCTTTCCCTTGCCCTTCCCCTTCTCCTTGCCCCCACCATTCTCCGCGTCGCCGTCGATCCCCAATATTTCCCACAGCTCCTGGGGGAAGAACTCCTTGACGTACGGTCTAGAGTCCAACTTGGGCACCCGGCGCTTTTGCCGCTTGTACTTCGCTGAGTACTTGCTCACGTCGTTGAACGGGTCCTCCATGCCACGTTTCCCCCCCACGACCGTGTACAGCGAGCCGTTATGGATTTTGTCGCGGTACAGGCGGTAGCGCGCTACTATGTGACGTTCATCTTTACTCAGGTGGTTCTGAACGGGCGGGGGTTGGGGCTGTTTTTAGTTAGTTAGTCAGTTAGTTGTTATACTTATGCTGTTGACGCAGATGTGGAGTGGAAGGGGGGTTACGGGAAAGAGCTCAGTAGTACTGTAATCCGGTGGATTATCCGGGTCGTGACCGAATGGACCGCCCATACCTCCTCCTCCGCCAAAGTTACCACCACCACGAAAACCACCACGTCCACCTCTAGACATCTTTTGCTATCTCCGAGTGAGAAGGTTGGCTGGTCGCAGAGNNNGGGTGGGGGGGTTGGGAAAGATACCCCGATTAAGTGGTGGTGCGTTTCGAAAACTATGAAAGTCTGCTGGCATTATGTGTGAGTTCATTGAAGGTTTCAATCACTGGGTTAGGGGTTTCCAGCGGAAATATAATTTTCCGATGGTGACGGAGGGTGTTGGTCGGATTAAGCAGTGGTCCGTGCGTTTTCTTCATTGATTTAAACTGCTCCCTTTTTTTTTTGGAACAAGGTGTGTCAGGTGCGGATGCCAAGAGGGAGGGAGGGGAAAAAAAAAAATAAGGAAAAAAGGGTTACAGATGAAATAAAGTTTCAATTGATTTTTATATAGACTGCGGTGAGCTTTGCTGAAGGAATCACTCACCATAATTTACGTTAACTATTACTTGAAGCTCAAACAGGGTACTGTACATGGGGGGCCTTAGAGTTTAGTCTTTGTCCCTTGGTTTTTCTTTTTCTCTTTTCTCAAAAAAAAAAAAAAAAAAAAAAAAAA
>QFET01007783.1:674-56930 GCA_003316355.1 Tuber calosporum | reverse complement strand
AAAAAAAAAAAAAAAAGAAAAATTCACACCCTGAGGATTTGAACCATCCCCCTTTCCCGTCGTCAAAATCAAAAAAATATATATTCTAGCAACAGCACGTTTCGATCGTGCGTCCTCCGGGTTATGAGCCCGGCGCGCTTCCACTGCGCCATGTTGCTTATTATTGAGTAAATTTCTCGTCTTTCCCTTGAAGTGAGCCTTACTTTAGTAATAGGTTTAACTCGTGCCTGTTAATTTTTTTCCTTTCTCTTTGGGAAAAAGGGACCCCGAGTTATGTCTTTACCATGATTACGGGAAGACGCAAAAATGTTTGGCTTGAGCGAAGAGGATATTGCCGAGTTGGGTGACGAATCGTAGGTTCCACCTCCCCCCCTAGTTTTGCAGGTGGTTATTGGTAAAAGCGACCACAAGCGGGAGTTTCAGTATACCATTTAAGATATATAGTCGAAATAAATATGTGGAAACTCAATATGTATTCTACTGTTCACGAGTTATGATATGTTATGATTTCTAGCTATGTTGGAGACCTGTTCAAATGGGAGTTCTATGAATCGTCATTCTGCTGCTATTTGCCTACCGAAATACACATTTCCGTTTTCGTTCTCCGGACGAGACTGGTGGTCATAGATTTGATGCCACTGCATCACCTTATTTTACAGTGCAATTATCAACGCACCAGTGTTCAGCGGCATTCTACCGGACATCTGTAATCCACAGCCCCCCCCAGGTCCTATCCTATGTCAAACCAGGAATATCTTTTTCCACGACTTCTACCCTGGCTGCAACTATCTCTTTAGACAGAAGGGAATCTTGCAAGCAACACGTAATGATGAACCAGCGTGTTCTTCATGGCAGTCGCTGGCTTCTGGTATAATATAATCGGCACTGCAGCCTACGCCTTGACCGTTTCCTGAGGCGTTGTATTAACGCCCTTCTTCGCCTCAGCATCCACCCTTTTGTTATATTTTTCTTCCCAGAATTTCTTTTCTTCTTTTAATACTTGTCCTTCCTGCACTAGGGTACTCTTTCTGATCCTCCTTCCATTGTAACATCCCACTCTTCGCGTTTATGGGGGTACTTGAAAATAAGGTTTCTTGGCCCTGACCCTCTTGATAGGTAGGACAACATAGGTGGAGGTGGGTGGAGGTCGGAGGGGGGGTGATCGTGTATCTAGGCAGATATGGGGGGTCAGATGAAAAGGGTTGTGTGGGAGTTGGTAGTGTGCTAAGGTGGGCTCCCTATTATTTATAGGGTGTCTAACATATAGTATTGAGAGTTAGCAGTACTCATAATAATTCAGGAAGCCATAACCATCAATAGATTTGATATCAAGACAGAGATGCGTTGTGCAATATGCTATACCATCAAGATATCTAATAGCACTGATTTAACAATGTGGGATATAGGTTAATGTAAACAGAAGACTTTAGAAGGTATCAGTGATATTGTAGGATAGGTAAACATCTTAATCTGCCTTGATTTTGTAACATGTGTAAATGCTCAAGTACTTGTATTAGTTCTCTTGATAGCCTCTCCTTTGTCAGATAAGATTGGTTTGATTTGATTTCCTTTTGAAAATATTGCAGTATCAAAGTCTGTCTCTTATTATCAATAAGGTGGCACTGAGATTTAAACGCAGTATCTTATAAACTAAAAGCTGAGATTCCACTATTGGGCTATTAAGTTGTAAGGATACATGAGAAGAAAACCCAAAATATAAATACCTATCTTTGTATCACATGAACTCCTGCTATACATATGACTTGTCATATGTGTATGTGTTACATGACCCATATACACACGTGACTACATAGATTGTGATAATATATTTACCAACACTTCCCCTACGTTTCCATTTCTATCTTCAGCAGTAATTTCACAAATGAAACTCAGAACAATCCCTTAGTAGATAGATATGATACATTGTTTTCTGACTCAACTGTAACAATTTTAATATCTCCTTTCTCACACAGCTCTCGCACAGAATGGTATTGAACATTGATGTGTTTAGTTCGATCTGAAACGCCATGGTCCTCGGTGAAACTTGTTGCAACTGTATTATCACAATATGTGACCGGCATTGGTGTGATGCCCACTTGCTTTAAGCCTTGTCTAATCCAAATCCTCAGGTTTGCCGTAAATGATAATGCGACATATTCGGCTTCTGTTATTAATTGAACCACTATCCATTGTGACTTGAAGCGCCACAGAACTGTGTGCCCATGAGTCTGTATAATTAATGTAGTGAAGAATTTTCTATTCTTGAGGTCTGATGCATAGGAACTGTCATTCTAGACCTCCAGAGGTAGAGCCTCTGTATTGTGTCAGAAGCTTAGTCATTTGTTCTTTGTACCTTTGAGATAGGGAAGTGCTCATTTGGCAGCTGTTAGGTGAGCTTTCCTTGTATTGGAGTCAAACTGAATGTGGAAGGCCATCGCATATGCAATATCTACTCGGGTATTAGCCACAGCATACATTAAGGATCCTATTATAGATTGAAATATTTTCTGGTTGCAGAGTTCCTCTTCTAGAGTTGCCTTTACAGGTTGTGAGTCTGCTTCGATTGGAATTTTGATTTCGTTTTCATCGGTCATAGCAAATCGTTCAAGGATTTCTGTTATTTATCTTTCCTGGCATAGTTTGATACCTGTTTTTGCTCTTTTTATTTGGATACCGAGTAGCAGAGATGCTTCCGCAGAATCAGTACACTGGAAGTAGGATTGTAGTTTATCAATACACTGGTTGACTTTGGTGGGATAGTCAGAGATGAGGTTTTTTTTTTTTCTTGTTAAATCCGTGGTTTTATTCGTACTAAGTACAGGGAAATCCTGGCATTCACCCTGAGGTATGGCCTAAAAACCCCAATAACATAAGAAACTTCACCTCCCCCATAAAATAACAAATAACAATAGAAACACTATCATAGCATCAAGTCATCAGCCCCAGGGCGAAAATCAAAATCAGGACCTCAGGTCCGAGTCTCTCGTAAACGGAAAAATTCCCAACCTAACTGGAAAGTTCAACCTATTCTGCGTTACAAAGGAAACAAACCCCTTCATCAAGGCTTTCCCTTTATCCCCTCTTTCCCACAGGGCTGAGCCTGGGCTTATGTCAAACATCCCATGATCTACCCCCTCCTTTGGCCGAGCCAGGCCGGGGCAAACAGTAATCACGTGTGCGAAGGTCTGAACTGACTGTAGACATAGGTCACAAGTCGGATCCAGGTCCTGGCTGGACCAGCTTGCCTGCCCTCTTAGATAGCTCTTGTTCGATCTCATCTGGTGTATCCTACCGGCCTGGAATTTCGGAGGCGTCATGAAAGTCCAGCAATCACGGTATGGCGCTCGATATATATAGTACTCCGGGTATGCCTCCTGAACCCATCTCTTATGTACCTTTTTCCTAACCCACTCCCAGGCCTGGATATACGCCTTTGTGGCGTCCTCTTGTACCATGGCGAGTCGGTTTGGCTTTACCGGAAAGGGCCTTGACTGATATATCCCAGCAGCCGTAGCCCCTATTTCATCATTCGGGAGGCGGACTTGGACCGAGGTGTTAGAAGTTGAGTCTCAAACCTTTGAGCGTAGACCGCCACTTCTGTCGAAAGCCTTCCTCCTATTCGTGGGATATCTGAAGCTGTCCGGGAGCGGAAAGCCCCCAGGCTGCATTGCAGTCGCAAGGTTATTCCCTGGAATGGCAGATGTTATGCGGACTGCTGCCATTAGGGATACTTGTAGCAGATAGAGTCGAACCAGGGCTAAACACGCCTCTGCCGACAACGCTGTCAAGTTAGTAGAGAAGAAGGCATTGGTTATCCATCTGAGGACTCGATTCCAAAACGTCTGCATCTTATTCATCATGTTGATGCTTGGGGTGAGGATATCTGCCCCGTATAGCATAGTTGGCAATAGGATGCCCTTGGCCAATCTTCTCGCTCTGTAGGGTGAGAGTCCTTTTCCCAGCATCGATAGTCTCTGAATTCGAAGGAAAGCGGCCTGTGTAAGCACCAGCCTTTTCGTAAAATGTGTACTTGTTTCTCCGTTATCGCCTAACCAAAAACCAAGCCACTTTACCACTCGCCCGGCCGGCTGTATAACGTGAGATTGAAAACTTATTGGACACTTGGAGACCTCTTGCCTCTCTCTCGGCATTCTCCAGTGCACCAGCTCTGTCTTGGCGATACTGAAGGAAAGGTCGAGATCTTCTGCTCGACTGTTGATCCTTTCCACCTCCCCCTCCAACAAACGCGAATTTCGGTACCATGAATTGGACGCAACCGTAATCTGAAAATTGTACACATATGAAGTAGAAAAGCTCTATTCTGACTTATCTGCCGTGTGTAGACCACGAACATATATCACAAAGAGGAGCGGGGACAGGGGGGAACCTTGCGGGATCCCACGATCGATTCTATATTCCGTTTGTAACCTGCCCGGATAGGCCAGTGTAACTTTTCGGAGAGCGACGAAATTCCGTATCCAATCGGTTATGTATGTTGGGACCTCCTGGTTTCTTTCGAGGATCCCCATGAGCTTCTTATGGTTAACATTGTCAAAACCCCCTTCACATCCAGGAAGACCATTGAGACCATCTTTCCGGCGAATTAACTCTCCTTGACCTAGTGTTTCAGTGATAAGACTGCATCTACTGTGGACCTCTGTTGCAGGCTTCCAGTCTGAATGATGCAATACATGTCCGGTCTATAAGCAATAGTCATAAGGCGTCAATGGACCATTCGTTCCACAATCTTTGAGAAAGTCTGCATCAGAGCAATAACCCTGAAGCTCGAACATTCTCTGTAGTCACTCTTTCCCGGCTTTGGCAGAATTACGCCTATTGACCCTTTTAGGCATGGTGGGTGAATCCCCCATCTTAGGAGGTGGTCCACTAACAAGTGCAGTACGTTTTCGTCAAGCCGACTTATGTTTTCCCTAACCCTATATGGGACCTGATCTGGCCCGGGGGCTGACTTGTTGCTACACTTCTCCAAGTCCTCCATACCTCAACCGGTATGACCCTATCTGCCGAACGAAGTTCCCTACGGTATGGGGGTTTCGACGATATCGGGTCCTGATTTTCAGGGAAAAGTGGCTCTTGATAATTGCCGCAGTGTCCTCTGGTGTATTACTATCTTTGCCAGGTACTCGGTTCGGGATTTGTTGCTTGGTCAACTGATGTGCCGTCCACACGTCGTTTTTCTTTGCTGAGGCTAAGAACTCATCACAGTATTTCCACTTCGCCTTCATAATTGCAGTCCGGTATGCTTTTCTCGTCTCAATCTTTTCTTTCACCCCGCTCCCGTCACCTCTAACACGCCGGGCAGCAGAGGTATAAACCCTTCTCATCTTGGTGATACCTGGCGTCCACCACGCCTTTGACCACCTCGTTGGTCTCTTCATTGGGGCCCAGCCATTTACCATCTGTATCAACCTTGACAAGTTCTCCACGAAGGTCTTAACGGCCATAGCTAGGTCATTCAGATTTTTGTATTCATGATCGACATAATCTTTTAGGGAAAATTCTATCCAGGGGGTGGGGACCCCTTTCTCGTCTCTCCATTTGATCTTGTCCCAGTCTGGAGAAGGTGTCGCCAGGTGTAAGTCCTTCGAGTCCAGTTCTGTGGGTATGACTATGTGATCCGATCCTGTCGGTTGGTATAGGTCCCTCCATCTCGATACGTGCGCTAATAAAGCTGAATTGGCAAGCGTGTAATCGATGACTGAGGGTCGGTGTAACATAGGATTGTCCAGGAATCTCGTGTAGACCCCAGGTGTATTCATAATCGTAAAACCTCTCTGCGCTGCCTGCCGCATAAAGTGCTCGCCCCGTCTTCGTTGCCTGGATTCCATAGTCCGTAGCGAGTCAGTAAAGGTCGTGTGTATATTTAAATCTCCAACCACAGGTGTCGGTTCATTCGTTTCGATAAACAGTTGCTCTGGTGGTAACGTATGGCCCCCATTGTTCCTCTTATAAGTATTTATCAAGCCAAAGGAATAACAGTCGCCTAATAAAGGTCCCTCCTTTCCAAAAATTCTCAAGTACAAAATATCAAAATCCTTTGAAACCACAACAAAGGAAACACATATCAGAGTCCTCAGTGCCACATAGGTACACACCCGTGCCTTGGGTGAGGGTAAAAAAACTAACTCGTAACCTGGGGCCCTGTGGGGTTGCCCATTATACAGTGGGGGGTCCTGTACACATACAAAGGAAACATTAAAACCTCTGACAATATGAAATAAAGAAAGAAATAAACTATTGCTCCCTCGGCAATTGTGTTGTACAATATTTAATCTCCATCTGCTCTTTTCATTTGAATGCGCTGTTCCTGACATGCTGGCCCAAAGGCCTAATTTACCGGGAGGGAGACACCTTCCTCGCCTAGTGGTGCGGCCCGGGAAGCCATTCTTGAGTCATGGTTCTCTTTTGCAGTCTCTTTCACCCTTATCCTCTTCGGCAAGCCGGGTCTCGAGCCGAATGTTGGCCCTCGCAGGCGGCACATTTGCCAGGTGTAATCATACAACAAGCTGGGATTGCCTTCCGTGACCCTCTGCAGGCCGGTTCGTGGCAGCGATGTTTCTTTTTGGTGTGCTGTTGGGAGCAAATCGGGCATACGGGCAGATTGTTCTTGCAGCCTGCCTGGGGGTGGCCATACTTCCAACAGTGGTGGCATTGCATCATTGCCGATGCTTGCCACATCACGTCCGACTGTTTGTATTTGCCCATAAAGAGGACTGATGGTGTAACTTTTGCTACTTCGTTTTCCGGAACCCGGATTATGATTAAAGTTGTCCTCTTTTCATCAGAAACGGCCAGGTCTGGTTTCAGAAATTTTGCCATCACTATATCTATCTTATGGGTCACCTTGAAAGCCTCTTTTACTGCCTTCTCTAAACACTCGTTGTCTCAGGGGATCGCCGCAAGGGATACACCGTGCACGATTACGTTGATGTCTGTGGGCGCCCTCCTAAAAGGCAGGAACTCTGGACCCCAATCGTCGATCGTCTCATTCAGTGCTACCGTCAGCTTGTCTAGGTACTGGGTATATTGTCCCGAGTCTGTCCCAGCTGGGGCAGTCAAGGTGACTGTTCCGTTCGTCCTATTCAAGAACACCAGTAAATTCTTTAGTGCCTTACATTCGCATTTTGACAGGACTGTGGCGATTGCAGCAGAGATTATTGCTTCATCACGGGCCGGGTCGACTAATAGCTGTGCCCCCTTCATTGTCGCAAAGATCTTCCTCCTTGCTAGGCTAGTGGACAGGTTCTTCGGGAAATCTTCGCTTCGTCCCTTCTTTGAGCTTGGTTTCTGTTCCGGCATCTCATGCTTTTTCTGCTTTGGTGCCGGGGGTTCGGTGGCGTCGGGCCTGCTTCTGCTTTTCTCTTGTTTATTGCCGGTGTCTGTGTTTCAGATCGTGGTGGCGGCTGAGAGGCCACCGTGGCATAACTTCGGGCTTCCAGTTGGTCTTGTCTTTTAAGGATCATTTTCGTTCCTTTCTTAAGAGCCGCAGCTGGGCCCCTCGATAGGTCGTCAACCGTTCTGATAAGGTTCTGAGTTGTAGCTGTGTGCGTCTGCACCTGAAGGGCAAGTGTCATAACCACTGTCATAATCATATATTCCGAATCCGAGAACATATCAGTGTCGAGAGACGTGACATTCCTCATAATCGGGTTGTTCTTTGGAGGTCCGTCAACCTTGAGATAATTCATCACTACTTCCATAAGTTCCTTGGAGGCGGGGTCAGAGCCTTGGTCTTCCTTGCCCTCCGGGCTCGGTGTTGACGGCGCTGATGAGACTTCCTCTGGCTCAATGTCCATTTCCACGTCACGAGATGCCATGGCGTGACTCGGAAATGCGTTAGGATCGTTTTTGGGTTCGTGTAACGTGACGTATTAGATATCGCCACTTTTGAGGGGGGCTTGTCTAGCACTTTCCCGATGTTTTAAAAAAAGTGCAAATTTCAACTTTGCGGAAAGAGTGCGGGAGGGAGCATGATAGTCAGAGATGAGAATGTCATCAATATATATACATCTGTATAAATTTGATGCAATTAGGATACATGGTTAGAGGTCAGTAACCTAGAGGTTCATTGTGTTTAAGGCTTGGGTGAGGTGTTGATACAATAGGCGTGAAGATTATTTAAGGCCATAAATTGCTTTTCGCAATATCCGTAGTTTTCCTGGTATGTGGTAACCTTCAGGAATTTCTAGATATGCTTCATAGTCTATGTTGACATACAGGAATGCGCTCTTATTATCTAGTTGTCATAGGATGTGTCTTGTCTTGATTACTAGACCTAACAATACCTGTAATGACTCTAGGTGTGCCACAAGGGCAGATACTTCTTCAAAGTCTTCCCCTGGTATTTGACTGAATCCTTTAACACAATATCTCCCTATTCGTCTCTCAATAGTTCTATCTGTTTTAATATTTATTTTTTATACCTATCGTCCTTTGAGTACTCATTTTAGTATTTGATCTGTTGAATTCATCCGCAACCTTACTGCCTTTCAGAACATCTATTTCCTCCTGTATTTCTATTTGCCATTCAGGTTATTCATCTGACTTTATTACTTCTGTGTAGCTCGTGTGGTCAGGTTTGTAGTAGGAGAGTCCAACAAAGGATTCCTTGCCCATGGCAGTATGTTATTGTCGAATTTTCTTGAGTGTAGCTTCGCTTTGCAGGTTATTTTGTAACCTAACTTGTTCGATTGTTTTTGACCCTGCATCGCCTTGCATGTAGCTTTTGATTGTTTCATCGCATTTTCATAATTTGGCATTCAAATCCTTGAGCTTGGCTTTGGCTAAATACTTCCGATACTCAATACCTTAGGTCGTTTGGATTCAGTTACGAGATAATAGTCATCTTGGAGGTTCATCAGGGTATGCTCCTTGTACCTCTGTTTCTTGTGCACATGTAGCCTTCTAGCTAACCTTCTTCAGCTGTAAGATCCAATATGGTTGTTTTTTCTGAAGGAATATGTACTGTCATAGATATGAATCAAGGACGTATGTAGTTAATATTTTGTTTCTTGTGATATAGGTACTCGAAAGGTCTTGTCTTTATCGTAGAATGCTATAGTCTATTCTATAGGTAGACAGCAGTGGAGTATGCTTCTCCCCATAGAAACATTTGATCGGCTGGGAACATGCATCGTAATATAGTTGTAAGTGTATGATTTATTCTTTCGGAATACCGCTTGATTTAGGGTTGTAGGCTGTTGATGTAGTATTGATTGTACCTTTTTCCTTTAAGAACTGGAATACCTTCTGGTTTATACACTTTGTTCCATTATCACTTTGGAGAGGTTTGATTTGTACATTCAATTTTGTGTATAAATAAGGGTCCAAAAGTCTTGTATTGCTTTCTCAGCTCCATCTTTTGCCTTTAGCAAGTATAGCCAACAGTATCTGGTATAGTCTTCCACGAATGTCATATAATATTCGTTTTATCTTAAGGTTAGAACTAATATACGACCGTTGAGATCTGAATGGATATTCTTGAAAGGTTTCTTTATTTCGATATCTTTTCCACATGGTACACTATGTGGTGATTTTTACGTCTTGCAAGATTTACAGCTAAAGTTTTGAGGTTGGGAAATTGACATTATGTCATTATACCAATCACCTATAGTCCTAGGATAACCAAGTGCCAGGTGTCATTCTTCATAAGGTATCATAAGAGCCTTTTCATTATGTGTCCTTGTATACCTCAGCCTGGCCTTTTTTTCCGCAACCATGAATATTCTTCCATCCTTCTCATATCTTCTTTCCCCTTTCTCAATTTGCACTCTTACTCCAACATCATCAATCCTTGATTCAGACACTAAGGAAAATTGAAACCATGATACATATAGTACTCTTCAGAGTTAAACTGTATGACTAGATCTGTCCAGCAGTGGCACAGGGATCTTAATAACTCCTTTTCAAGTTCTTTGAGAAGTCCCGCCATCTCCAGTTACTATGTTTGCTTTACTGGGTGTTGGGTTCAGGAAGTAACCTTCGTTTAGAAATATGTGATCAGTGGCTCCTGAATCACAAAGCCAATCAATTGTCTTCTCCCTATCAATTCTATTTACAATTTATAGAGACTTAGTCACCAACACAGTAACAGTAGCGACGGTAACGTTTATCGATATCGGTACCTTGTTTTCGAATTTTCCTCATCTTATTACTCTTGGGACTATGGCAATCTTTGAGTTTATAGTTGTCACTCTTCTTATCTTGCTCTTTGCACCAGGAACAGAACTAGGTTCCTTTTTGTTTTCCTGATATGAATAGCATTTTTTCATCTTCCCTTTGTTTGGTTTTGTCAGCAGCTTTGTTGACAAAGAACTCCCTTATGTCGACATAATGGGGATCCCCTTGTGCAGCTAGCATTATCTAAATAAGGCAAATAATAAAGATAGTTAATAGTACATTGAAAAATAACATAAAACATTTTTAGTATCAAACGGATACTTGAAATCAAACATAAAACACATTCAGTAATAGCCTATTTCCTAAAACCCTGATATCCTAAAATAAGCATCCTTCTGATACTTGAAACTAATTATAAAACAAACTAACCACTTGCTAGCCCTACTAGTTTTATTAGTCTTGACAGTTCAACTATCTTTAATAATAGTAACTGATATTTGTTAAAATAACTATCTCCTAACGACAATTCCACAATAATCAAGTATTAATCTTCAATTATCTATTGTATATATTTTAGTGAAACAAAATAAAAAAATAATACTTGCTAATACTTGATAATATAGTATCCCTTTGCTTGTAATATTGCAGCAACTCTATCAGGCATTGATATCCACAAGTTTTCAACATACTTCTTGTTACATATATGGGAAATAGTACAAAATTATATAATCTGATAGTATATAGAACTGAGAGGTTACTATATGACTACAACCCATGCTGGCAAGAGGTAGTATCTATAGCAAAGCTGCTTAGCCTCAGTGAAAGATCTAGACTCTGCACAAAGAGTACTAAGACTCATAATAATCTAAATATATATGTATCTGAGTGCCTATATGCAAAACAGACGGCCATCCAGACTGTTCAACTGGTACTCGGTAAGATGTTTGCATATTGGTTGCATCGAACTGAGCTTAGTGCATTTGGTAAAGAGATCGCGGGCTATAAGCTAGTGGAGTTCTTGACACCCACCAAGTAATAGTGTTATGGGGTAGCCAATTCGGTACTATTGAATTGTAACGCCTCCCTGGGTGTATCAGGCACCAAGAGGAATGAGTCTAGGTAAGGTATAATGATAGTAACTCAGATCCCAAACTGTAGGGACTTCAAGTAAGTAGTACTAACGGAGATCTCGATAAGGTATTTAACAGCAGTCGATTACTATATCGCCAACCTCGCTGAGTCCTACACTTACTTGCTGTGGTTTCGTGCGAACTGAAAAGAAGTAACTGCTCAACCAAGTATATTGAAAAACTCTGTCTGTCGAAGTCTGCCATGTTTATACTCCAGAGGGGCAGTCTTTAAGTATATGACCTCGCTTTTCCAAAGCTTGCCATCTTCTTCCTTTTGATTTCCAATCAATGGATATAACCAAGCTCTGCTTGTAAAGTCCTCCAATCAAACAAATGCCTCATGCACCTAAACGGTGCAGCAAATAAAATATGTATCATCCCGATACATAAAACAAAACATAAAAGATCTCGAGTATCAGCCTGATATATGAAACCTAACATAAAACAAACTAAGTATCAAACGATACTTGAAACCAATCATAAAACAAACTAAGGGTTACTAGCCCTGCTAGTGTCCATTAGTCATGTCAGCCTTAACAATAGTAACCAATACGGGTTACATGAATTGCCTAGGCTGAGCTGGTATTGAGAGAAAGGGAGAACTGTCAGGAAAGCACAGTTAAGAATAGAGATAAAGTATAAACATTTCTCGAAAACTAATAACTGAATATATTGTTAATGTAACCTACTTCCAAGTATTTCAAGAATTCCAAAGGGACTCTGAAGATACTATAAGGAATGTGGGAGAAGCATCCATGGATAGGTCTTTAATAGACAAGCTAAAAGGTATAGAACTAATAGAGTGACTGTTCAACTCGTAGTATTAAAGATGTTAGTCTGGTAAGACTTGAGACTCTGAATCCTTATGGGATTGCAGGCTCTTTAAATAAGAAATGATTGTAGCTAGGAAAACTAAATAAAACTGCAAACATCCTGTCGAACAAATATGCTAACATAGGCAGCATAACAAGGTAACCATATTCTACAAACAGAGGGTTAAAAGCGACATGATGGAGCTAACAAAACAAGTAATGCAATCCAAACAAGAAGGAACAAGAGATCGCTAATTTTAAACAAATACAGTAGGTATAGAAGGAGGATAGCGATACCCAAATGGGTAGAAGCAAGGAGGGGTAGTGATAACTGAAACAAGGAAAGAATAACCAGTTAGGAAGTCATAAATAAGTAGGAAGGAATAACCAAATAGTAGCGCTTATCAGGTATAGACCCAAATAGGTAATAACCAACATCAAGTCACCAGAAATAGTAGAAACATAGTAGGATTCTATTACATTCCCCTTAAAATAAATAAAACAAACAACACAATAAGTAATATCTTAAAGGGCTTAATGACCAACCCGCCTTTGGAGTATTCCACTCAATTTCAAAACATATAACTTAATCTGTAAACATATATCCATCACTGGTGTCAGGACCTTACACCTTTATAAGCCCCAAAGTAGCAAAGACAATACCATGAAGCAGTTAGCCTTCCATCTCAGATTCATCCAAGGAGGAGACTGTTGTGCTGGTATCGGATTCTGAGTAGTCTGAGTCTTGGAGTGGTTTCCAAAATCCGTCAGGGTCAAGCTCAGGTGAGAGGGGGGCATAGTCTGGTTTCGGAAGTGTCCAGCCAGAGAAAGTCTCGCCATGGGACCAAGGGAGTCTGAAAGGTATAGATTCCTTGTAGGTATCGAACTAGTAAGATTTGATGTGGGTGCTAGCGCCTTCTAGGTTGTAGAGGGGTTCCCATATTGCTTTGATTTCGTCATAGCCTTTCCAATGGATCATGAACTGTCTCTTTCAGCGGTTGATTCGATCTTTGAGTATCTTTTCAATTTCCCATTGCTCTTGTCCACTGGCATCGATGGTGACAGCCTCTTTGGATATGGGTTCAGGAGTTCCTGTGAAGGCGAAGGGATTGGGTCTTAGATAAATGCAAAGATGGTTGCGATCGATCCATGGGAGGATTCCTGCCATGACTAGAGGGAGTATGAGTTTGTAGTTGTTATGTCTATCAGGTCCTTCACTTACTAAGAAGGGTCCTAACCATCGTCCAACTAGTGTGTCATTTCATACAACTTTATGGACATAGAGTGCTGATTTGAGGATAACTTCACTTTCGTTAGGGATGATTGGGGGTCTATCCTTTCTTCTGTTTTCGCTGGAGGTGGTTTGGCGTGCTCTGGCCTTCTTCAGTGCGTCTCAGGCAAGTTGTTGGTTCTTCATGATCTGTGAAGAAATCTCGTCTGCTGAAGGTACTGAAGTAGCGAGAACTCAGACGCTAGGGAGGAGGTTTAGTAGTCTGCCAAAGGTGATTTCAAACGGGGAGAGTTCTGTGCTCTCACTGGGGGCTGCATTGATTGCAGTCTGGACATGAGGTAGGTGGCGAACCCACTTGGTTCCTTTTGAGCTGACATAGTTCCTAAGGCATTGGCGAACAGTTCTGATTCTGTGCTTAGTCGGTCTATTGGTCTGGTGATGATAAGCTGTAGCCATGTTGAGATCAACATTGAGATTCGTCATAAGCTGTGTCCAAAAGCGTGAGGTAAACTAGGGGTCTCTATCAGAGACTAGGGAGGTAGGGAAACCATGAATGGAGAAAACTCGATCAATGAGGGTGTGTGCTGTTTCAATAGCTGTGATGTTCTGTGAGACTGGTATGAGGTAGGTAAAGCCACTGAATGGATCCAAGACAACCATGATGAGTTCAAACTTAGAATCGCTAGGGAAGGGTCCTGCAAAGTCGATTGCAAGGGACGAGAATAGCTGTCTGGGGACAGTGAGAGGTGTGACTGATCCTTTAGGGACATTGGTAGGTTGCTTGTTGTGCTGGCATATGTGGCATCTGCAGACATAGTCTTTCAAATAGATCCTCATGGAGAGCCACTAGAAGTGTCTTGAAGCATATTCAAAACATATATGCCAACTGATATGTGCTATTTGTTCATAGGTAATGCACACAATTTCGCTTCTGATGTTAGCACCCTGATAGCTTGCTTCATAGGGGACATAAGGACAGTCTCTACTGTCATCCTTCCCCTTTCTGACAAGAACTCCATCATATAAGAGCCAGTCAGGGTGGTCGATAGCCTTGGTAACTACCTCAAGGAGATGGTCAATCTGGGTAGCATTTCGAATGCTGGAGTAGTACTTTCCTTTCATGTTGTTGGTAAGCTGAAAAGCGCGAAGGTCAAGCTGTGAAGAGGGCTGATGAAAGAAGTAGTCCACATAATCAACTGGCACTTCTGGGGTAGGTAGGTCCCATTCTTGGTCGATATCTGGTAT
The DNA here is from genome assembly GCA_003316355.1 of Tuber calosporum. NCBI lineage: Eukaryota > Fungi > Ascomycota > Pezizomycetes > Pezizales > Tuberaceae > Tuber > Tuber calosporum. Next base: position 42,372 of record QFET01007783.1, on the reverse strand, counting down.
TTCTCTTTCTTTTCCCTTATCAATAACTGTAGGAAAGACTGGGTAGTAATCATCATCGTGGAGGGGAGGAGGAATAGCCCATCTGTGCTCTAGTCTGCGCTTGGGATGATGAGGGGAGACAAACTTGGAGGAAGAGTAAAGAGGCAAGGGTCCCGGGATATCGCGAGATCCTGAGGGAAAGTATCCTGTATTCTTTCCATATATGTGGGTTTGACATTCGTCCCAGACACAGGCACTCCAGTGCATGGCTCAGTGTCTATTAGATTCAAGAAATCAGTCCAGTTCATTGACTGTGGGTCGAGGAGGGATTGGTGTGGGCGGAGGGTCAGGTTCAGTAGGTGTGCTGCTAGGGGTGATATTTCGAGAGGTGGTGACTGCACGGGATTCCAGTTGGATGATAATATCATGGATTCGTTTAAAGCAGTTAGTAATAGCATCTGGATGCAGTAGTTGGTCCATATCTCCTGGAGTATGTTAATTCTCGCAGCAAGGCCAGACAGTTGAGCTAGAGCTCGCTCAATAACTACTGTGGTATGGGATGGCTCTTGAGGGTTGCTGATATAGGAGCAGGTCTCGACGATTTCACAACCTTGAATGGCGTTGGATGAAAGCTCGAGGGTATTAGCTGTTTTGTCCATGGCTTGTTCAACAGAATCTGAGTAGTGACTCACTTCTTGGGAGCTGAAGGGGTTTGAGCAGGTGTCATGATGTGAGTTCTATATGGAGTAGTGTTAAGGAGCAAGAATGCAAGAGGGTGCTTGAAGAGTGAGGGCAGAAGAAGGGTCTAGTGCATGGGCGATGTTGAGGTAGTGTCTTGATACACTGTTCATGACGGAGGAGGGGGTTTTTATAGGTTACTTCACTGTAGGGTCTACGAGTATTTGGTCTTCTTCAGATGGGGTGTCTTCATAGATCCTTGATAGTGCATGTGCAAGCACATTGTCTTTGCCAGGTCTGTGTATGATATCGATATGATAAGATTGCAGGAACATGTGCTATCTAGTTTGGCGGTATGGTAGGTCAGTCTGTTTGAGGAAAAAGGATAGTGCTTTGTTGTCAGACACAACAGTGAACTTGGTGCCATATAGAATCGGTTGGAATGCCTCAATGGCATCCATGATCGCCAAATGTTCTAATTATGGATAGAGTAATGCAGCTGACTTGTTGCAAACTTTATGCTGTAGAATGAGGCAGGGTATGCTTTCTCAGGGGAGGGTCCTTGGCCAACCCATGCTCCTGATCCAACCTTAGAGGCGTCAGTAATAAGGTATATTGGATCCGCTGATGTCTCATATGAGATGGGGCAGAGCGGAATAGTCTTCTTGGCCAGGTGCTTAACCTGTTTGAAGGCTTGCTCATGCAGGGGTCGGCATTCAAACACATCTTGGGAAATTAGGTCAGAGATGGGGGCAGTATTGGAGGCAAGGTTTGGGAGGAATTGTGCATGATATATTACAACTCCTGTGAAGGTCTGAAAATCCTTTTTCGATTTTGGTGTGGGCCAGTCTTGGATAGATCGAATTTTTTCTGGGTTTGCATGAATTCCTCTCTCATCCATAACATGTCCTATGAGTGAGAGCTTGGTGGCGAAGCATTTGCACTTGGCTGACGATGCTTTGATTTAGTGCTACTTCAGTCTTCCTAAGACTGATATGATGTGCGACATATGGTCCTCAACTGTTTCTGAGTAGATGGTAATGTCATCCATGTATGCCCAACCGAATTTTCCAATAAATCCATCTAGGACAAACTCTATAAATCTCATGGTAGTAGCAGGGGCGTTGGCATCTCCTTGCAGCATTACTCTGCATGCAAAGGATCCAAAGGGTGTCTTGATTGTGTTGTATTTCTCATCGCTGGGGAGGACTCAAATTTGGAAGCAGCAGTTTGCTAGGTCTATGATGGACCTGAACTATGCTCTGGCAACAGTCCTGAGTATCATGGCTTGGTTGGGAATCGCTCCATGGTCCTTGATAGTAATATCATTCCTGGGGACAAGGTCTGCAAGCAGTCTGATTTCACCATTGGGTTTCAGCTTTGGGAATATGTTGACTGGATTGTGTGCCTCGCTTGGGTAAATGATTCCTTTGGCTTCAATTCTTCGATTAATGCTCTGTATGCTGGCATGATCTTGTCAGGGAATGTGAAGAATCTAGGATTATGGTCTGAAATTGTATCTTTCAGCTGGATGTGGTGGTTGACATCTCTCAAGGGTGGTAATTCTGCAGTTTTCTTACGAGGGAATACTGTAGGAAACTGGGAAATGAAGTCAGGGGCATCTGCTTTATTCATTGCTGAAATCGTGCATGAGTTGCTTTCTTGCAGGTCAAGGTGATTCCTTTGTCAGGGAAGGTGATAATAGATTTCATGCAATCTATTACAGCATGTTGTGCAGTAAGGTAAGGAATTCCTAGGAAGATATCATAGTTGTCCAGGGAACAGACTAGGGCTTCAGAGATATTGCCACTTTCCTTTTGAATCTATATGATATGCTTTGCAACATAGTTGATTGCTAAGCGTGATCCATTAACTGCCATCATCAGGTTGATAGAAGTCTTGAGGTCTCTGATAGGGATTAGGTGGGTAGAGACAAACTTTCCTAATATCAAGTTGTCGCCTGTGGTTCCTGTATCGAATAGTGCCATTGCTTTGTGGCCATTGACTGTGATGTATGCTTTGAGGGCTTGGGATTGAGTTCCACTAGGTCCTGCATGGTTTGTGGTAACTGTGACTGATTCCTTTGCATTGAGATCGTCTTCTTGAGTGTGGTATGTCCTACTGACATTATGGGGTCTCCTGGATTCGCAAGGACCTCCATTTCCTCGCTGCTGGGTGCTCCTATGCTTCTTCTTTTCAAAGCAGTTATCGGAGTAGTGTCCATGTTTTCCACAATAGTAAAAGTCATTGTCTCTTCTGCGCCGATTCTTTTCAGCCTGGGATACTCTTGGATGCAGAGAGGTATTGATGGAGAACCTAGGTTGATTTCGCTGTGTACTGTTCTGGGGGCGCTTGGGTGCTTGTTGGGAAACTGCATTAGAGGTTGCATTTCCTTGTCGATTTCGATATAGTCCTGTGGAGTGGGCAATTGCATCTTGCTTTTCCGCTATCCCCACTAGCTGGTCAAATGAGGTATGAGAAGTGATGTGTGGTTTCACTTCTCGCTTTAGTTTGATATCCATGGCATCTTAGGAGTCTCTGCTTTACTGAATAGTGCGAAATTGTTCCTGCAGGACGACTATCTCTCATAGTTTCAAGTCTGATTACGGTTTCGGTAATCTGTACTGTTTTTCCGCAGGTAATTTGCTTGACTTGTAGCCACTGTTCATAGATGGTATCTGTGGATGTAGAAGGAAGGAAGTAGGCCTCAAATTTCTCTTTGAGTCCAGCAACTGTGTGGTCTCCTTAAGATGCTTCATATTGGGTGCATTTTTCGATAGCTTTCTCACTACAATAGGCTCCATTGTATTGCAGGGCTACAGGGGCATTGTCACTTATGCCAAAGCTGGTGATCTATCGATGAACTGTGTTAAACCAAGAGTTGATTCTCAATGGGTCGCGAGCTTTTCCTTATCCTGTGAATTTAAATGGTGCAGGCCATTTAGGACGATTATTTCCCTCTGGGGGGACTGACATGGCGATGGGTTTGGTCTTAGATTGCTTGGTAGACTTGGTGGACTAGTGTTAAGGGTAGTCGATTCTAAGGGTAAGCGAATCGAACTAGGCTTAAATCTTTCTTCGTAAACGGAGATTGTTTAGGAAGGCTCGTAGGTAAAGATTTTTGAGTAAAAACTTATGATATTGATAAGATCTCTTCTCCGTTGGTAGTTGATAGCTAAAGCTCAGGAGGTACTTCGATATTTATATCCCACGTCTGAGTGTTCGTGGACTACAACTAGTTTACATATAAACAGGTATTTTGTTCCCAACCTGCGTCGCATAATCCGAGAGCGAACCACCTTTGACCATCAAACTTTATCTTCCCCCATACAGGTAATAGTATGATCATAGCTCCAAACTTCTCTGCGGGTGTGGACCCACTTAGTCTGAGTTGTCGACCTTCTTTCGGCTGTTAAAGATATGGTGGTCCAGTTTGGAACGTACCAATAACTTCTTAGAAGTCCAAGGGGCCAGCTTGGTTGTTGGCCGAATCTGCTTCTTGCCGTCTTATCCGGCTCCGCAGCTGGCTCTCAGGATGACTAGAGTTCACGATCGGGCCAATACCTTCTTGTGTTCACTGCCTCTCCTTATCAACTTGTTATGATAGGTGAATTGAGCTTATAGGCATCACAGGGACGTCAGTGTACTCTCTGTGTGTATCGGAGTAGCCTAATTCAATCGCGCATTCGTACCCATCTAGGACTACCCGGATTCTCTTAACTTCAACTGGGTGTAACTCTGCGAGTTCTTAACGGATTCGATTCATTCCACTTCCCAGTCGTAGCCAGAGAGACCCTCCTATATACCCTGCTGACAGCATCCGTTCGGACTGACGGCGACGACGTATACGTTGTTACAAGTTGAATTCCAATTTCTCGTTTATCTTAGTAAACGAGCAACTGCACAATGTACCAGTGTCAACTCCCAGGGCGAACGCGGGGGCCGCAGGGGGGTAATTGCCTGTAGAGGTTCAGATTCATGTAGTTCCTCCTGAAAAAGTCCTGTAATCCTCTTGGGAGTCGTTTGTGCCTAACACGTGCTCCCACCTCTGTGCGGTTTTCTCCCAAATCGCTTTTCAAAGGTTACCCTCTCTCTTGGTACCCCATCAAAATAACAATAATAAAAATTTAAATTAAAACCCAAACTTAAACAATTCTGAAATTTTCCAGTCCCTCCTTGAACTCGACTTGGTAGGGTGAAGAACCTAACGCGTTTGCTTGGCCACGCTAGGAAAACCTTTTCCTTGTCATTCAACATCTGCCGGCTTTGGCATATCCGCATTCTCCCTATGAAACCCCTCCATCAATTCCTGTTCATACTCTACGTGGTCTGATGGTTCTCAAGTATTTTCATCTCCAGAACAGCCAGTCCACTTCACAAAGTACCATAACTCACGCTTCGGTCGGTTCTGACCCTCCACGCACCGGGTATACGAGATTATTTCACTATTCACGATTCTTTCGTTTTCCCATTCAAAATCTGAATTGACTTCTTCTGGCTCACGGGGAGGTTGTTCCCTTGCTGGTCGATTGGATGTTCGATAGAGTTCCAATAATGATACATGAAATATCGGATGGATCTTCCATTATGGTAATATTTCTAGTTTGTAGCCACGTTCACCTCTTTTTTCCAATACCTTAAACGGGCCATACAGCTTTGGGCTAAGCTTCTTCGAGGGTTGTTTGGTGTGTATATTTTTTGCATTTAACATGACCAGGTCCCCGACCTTGATGACTGGTTGCTTCTTAGCCTTGCGGTTGTAATATTTGCTTATTTTTTCCCGTGTGTGTTCCAACGATTCTCTGGCCTGTTGGTGTATTGTTTGCATCCAGTGTGCATATAGCTGGGCGCCTGGATTTTGGGCTACACGTTCCTTTATCCATTCTGTTTGTGGATGGAATCCATAGTTTGCGTAGAAGGGTGACATGCCATGCGCGTTCGTTACCGAATTGTTGTAGGCATGCTCGGCTAGTGGTAACAGCTGGTACCAGTCCGTTTTATCATAATTGACAAAGTTTCTGAGGTATCCTTCCAGCACTTGGTTGGTTCTCTACATTTGTCCATCAGTTTGCAGGTCGTACACAGTTGACATCTTTCGTTTTATCCCCAAGGTTTTGCATAGGGATTCTCAGAATTCTCCCTAAAACTTTGCATCCATGTCGGATATAATTTCCGCTGGAAGTGCATGTAGCTTCCAGACTTTCCTCAAGAATACTTTTGCAACCTCCTTTGCAGTTGCATTACCTTCCAGACCTATGAAGTGAGCCATCTTGGTAAACCTATCCACGACTACCATAATTTGTGTTCTTACTTGTGATTCTGGTAGTTGTGTGATGAAGTCGGTCGATATAGATGACCAGGCTGTGAACGGGACTTCTAGAGGCTGCAGCAGACCGAACCCCGCATGTCGTGGGGATTTAATATGTTGACATTCATTGCATGACCGTTTGTTGTCCTTTTTCCATGCTGTCAGCCCACTCCAATAAAAGTCTCAGGTAACAATTTCCAGAGTCTTCTCCTGTCCTAGGTGTCCTGCTACCTTAGAGTTGTGGCAACCTTTGGCTATAGTTGTCTGCAGCTGTTCGTTGTCTGGAATGTATAAGCGATTCTTATAGTATATTAGTCCTTCAGTTACTGCCTAGTGACTTGGTAATGGTTTGCCCTCTTTGGTTAACGTTTCCAATTCTTGCTTGCGCTCCTGCCAGTCTTGATCGTTCTGGCCTGCCTCTTTGATGGTTTTTAGTAATATTTGGTCATATTTCCTAATATCGACCTTTGACATTATAGCATTAGACATTAGGAGTATCCCATTGTCTTGTCTTGCTAGATGGTCCGTTTCATCAAGAAACTCATTTTCGGCCTGGTCCGCTTGTAAGTATGCAACTACTACCTGGGTCTTTGTTGCCGCCGATCACCTGGGTGATACATCCGTACTTCCCAATCCGCCTTTGCCCCTTTCAGTTTCTGCTAGTCTATCAACTTCTATCGCTTTGGCCATGTGTATGTTCTCAAAGATCATTTGTGCCATTCGGTCCCCTTTGCGAACCTGGCAATCTTGGTTTCCATGATTCATTATGATAACCTTGACTTCTCTGGTGTAATCAGCGTCGATTACTTCTCCGCCAATACAGATCCCAAATTTGGCGGCCATTCCACTGCCTGGTGCCAACTGTGCGTATGTCCTTTTGGCAATCCGACGGAAATTACAGTTTCCACCAACCTTTATCCCTTGGCTGGAATTACAAAGTCCTCTAGTGCGTAGAGGTCGTCTCCGGCAGCTAGTCGAGACCCTTTTGTGGGCATTCGTGCATTTGGAGTTAGCAATTTTATTCCCAAGAAATCAGCAGACTCTGTGCCATTTATTCTTTCCTCCCTTTCTGGCTGATTTAAGTGCACCAGGGTGGTATGGAAGTGAGAAGGCTTGAGTATTCACTGTTCACTATGCGCAGCTCACTCCTCTGGACAATACTCCGGCTGTCGGCTTAGGGCATATAGCTTTCTGCCTCGTTTTCCCTGTCGGTAGAGAATGTAGAAATTGTAGTTCTCTAGATGTTGACCCCATCGTATTTGTCGTGGATTGCATACCTTGGTTGTAAGGAAGTTCTGTAGATTCTGGTGATCAGTTGTTATCATCCTATGCGGTAAGCTGGTTGGGCAACAGGTAACTACTTCTCTTTGGGGTGGGTGAATATGACCGGGTCGTTGTTGTAGTCCGGTATGGGGCGTGGCGCTAATCTAAGCCACCAGGGTTGGACTACTAGTGCAACGAGTAGTACTAGGCGGATTTCCACTATTGCTCTTAGGCCTATGCCTACGTTGTCTTGATAGCCGAACCCTATGGTTGCTATCGCACAACGCCAATAGAGGAATGGGGAGATAAAGAGGTAAAGTAATTGTATAGGAAGAACTTAGATGGTTGCGTGAAGAGTCCTAACTACAGGTCGCCTAGAGGTCCTTATATAGGCACTCTTCACTCAACCCTAACCCTGGTGACTCATACCTGTGAGTCACACGACCTCTATGACTCATAGTGAGTCATTGTATGAAATCCATCAGCTGACTTCTCTGAGTCAACTGCGCTGCGTGCCAATCAATCATAACTCATAAAATAAGTCATGTGCCTTAATGTTGTCACATGCGTGAAACCCATGACTCATAGTGTGAGTCATGTGCGAAAATCATTACATCATATGACTTACAAATGTGAGTCATGCGCACGATCAACCAATCACAACATAACAATGATTGCACAAGTGTGCATTATGTGAAAACCCATGACTTCTAATGAGTCATAGTGTGAAATATAACAACCTTGTGACTCATAACTATGAGTTATGCGAAATCCTGCTTTGCTTAGTCATCAATCATAACATTAGCTCCTCTCTCCCTTAAGCCTGAGTCCTTTCAGGCTTAACGTCCCATCTTTGTCAGGCTTTCTCCAAACCTGCGCAATTCCTTTTTCAATTTCCGAACTTGATGTTCGGCCAACTGGTAGTTCCACCGGACTTCCTCTAAGGTGGTGTGTGCCGCCCTAATAGTCCGGTCCCGGTCATCAATCATTCTCTGATATGTCCGTATATCAGTTCTTTGTGCCTCGATTGTGGCTTCAGCGGTACCAAGTTGTCCTCCTAGTCCTTGCAACTGTCGATGCAAACCCTCTTCGTCGGGTATCGTCTCGATTTCGGTTTTTTCGTCCCCCTCTCCCTTCAACTGTGTCCTCATAGTTGTTTTTCTTTTCTTAATACATGCATCGTTTTCTGTAAGGGGTGCCGTTTCCCCTGTTCGTCTTAGGTAAAACCCAGCATCAATTTTGTTGTTCTGTAAGTACGACAAGTGTCCTTGTATCAGTGTTTTCAGCATGTCTCCTTATGTAGTTGTTGCGGTTTGCGCAACTTGGGCTGTCGTGGAAACCAATTGCTTCCTTCCTTATCACGTAAATGAGTGTTGCAGTAATCATCGTAACAGTCAGTCCATGAAAGAGCGTTGTGTGCTGCCTGCTTTTCCCTTTCTTCTTGAGTAGCATATGGTGGGCTGGTAGGTGTAGCAGCCCTGGGGCTATCGCCCCAGCCTTCGTCTGGACCCAATGGCGTTGGGTCTTGCCTCGTGGGTTCGATTTTGACTGTAATCCACACGGGGTTTTCTTGGGTACTGCTGATGGAAACGTTCAATGGCGATGCTGGCATTGTTGAAGCTCTCCGCAGAGTAGCAAGTTTTGTCCTGTTCTGGTGAGTAGCCGGTCCACTTGGCTCTCTATTGTAGGCGTTTTCGATGTATGCGTGAACCAATGATTTCTTCGAGTTCGTACTCACTTTCTCCTTCTATCTTGATTGGAGGTGGTGGTGATTGCTTTTGCAAGGGAAACTGATTGTCTTGGTATAGTTCGAGGAGTGAGATGTGGAAGGTGTTGTGAACCTTCATCTGTTGGGTCAAGGCCAATTTATAGGCACTTGTGCCCACCTTCGTAAGGATCTTGAATGGTCTAATTTTCTTGTAATCCAGCTTCTTGCATGGTCTTGTAGTCCTTATATTCCTTGGCAATAACCAGACCATGTTGCCTGACTGGAGATTCGGATCGGGTTTTCTGTGTTGATCGTAGTTTTCTTTTTGTAGTAATTGTGTACAGACCATATCCTGACGTAGGATACTGTGTCGCTGACCCATCTCTTCCTTTTCCGTGGTCACCTTTGGTATCATGTGGCCTATCGCCTCATGTTCCGGATGTTGTCCGTAGTTTGCGTAGAAGGGTGTGGTCGTAATAGTATCCTGTCCTCCATTGTTGTATGCAAATTCCGCAAATGGTAGAAATTCCGCCCAGTTATCTTGCTGATAGTTGAAAGAGGCCCTTAGGTATTGTTCCTGTATTCCGTTTGTCCTTTCGGTTTGTCCGTCCGTTTGTGTAGTGAAGGCGGTGCTCATTCTTCGTTCAATCCCAAGGGATTTTGTAGTCTCTTTCCATAAGTCTGATGTAAATAGCGTTCCTCTATCGGTGATGATATCTTGTGGTAGTCCATGGAGTCGGAATATTTCCCATAGGAATATCTTGGCAAATTCTTTGGTGTTCATATCTTTGTTGCAGGGTATGAAATGGCTCATTTTTGTCAAGCGGTCAATGACCACCAGGATGGCGTCATAATCGTCTGATTTTGATAGGTCCGTGATGAAGTCCATTGCTAGCGATTTCCATGGTTAGTGTGGTGCCTCGTTCGGTTGTACTAGTCGGTAGGGCGCATGCCTTATCGCTTTCGTCCTTTGGCATGTATCGCAATTCTAGACATATCTCTTTATGTTATCCTGCATCTTTGGCCAATAATATTGTCGGGATAGTAGTTCTTTAGTTTTGCTGGCTCCGCCATGCCCAACTGCTGGGTTATCGTGATTTTGTCGTATGACTTGGATTCTGATCGCTTCGTGTTCTGGTACCCAAATCTTTCCTTGATGCCATAGGCATCCTTTCTTCCATTCACATGCCCCTAGAGCCACTGCTTTCATTTCTTTCTCTCCTTTCCTCAGTGCTTCCTGGATTGCTCTTATCTGTCTGTCTTTCGTGCTTGCTTCTCGGATGCCAAAATCTTCAGCGACAAACTTGACCACTTCCATGGCTTCGAAGTATTGTTCTTTTGGGAGTAGGATCCTTTGTTTTTGTTGGATTCTCTTGTCGTTCTTTTTCGGGACATCTTCTACTCTCCTTGTAAGGGCATCTGGTTTGCCCGCTTCCCTCCCGGGTCGGTATTGTATTTTGATATCGTATTGACTGAGAGTCTCGCTCCATCGGATTTGTCTCTCGTTGAGCTCTTTTGTCGTGGCAAATGGTTCCAGGTTCTTATGGTCTGTGAGGACCAGGACCTGGTGTCTGCTTCCTTTTGCATATTCCTCCATTCTTTCAAGGCTTGGCCAATGGCTAAGAGCTCTTTGTCGTAGATATCGTAATTGCATTCCACAGGCGTCATTGTTTTTGACCGGTATGCCACTGGCCTTCATTTTCCATCACTCCCCTTCTGTGATAGAATGCCTGAGCATACATATCTTGAAGCGTCGGTCTCGATTATGATTTCCTTGGTTGGATCGTAGTGTACCAGTAGTGGGGGTGAAGTAAGTCGCCTGCGCAATTCATCAAATGCTTTTTGTTGGTTCTCGGTCCAGTTCCATTTGCAGTCCTTCTTCGTCAGTTGATAGAGTGGTTAAGCTATACGGCTAAACCCTTCTATGAATGGTCGATAGAAGTTGCAGAATCCCATAAAGCACTGTATTCCTTTCTTGCTTTCGGGTGGTTTCCATTCCCATATTGCTTTTGTCTTGATAGGATCAACACTGACTGCGTCCTTGTCGATGATGAAGCCTAGGTATTCGGTTCGTTCCTTTGTGAAATTCGCACTTCGATGGCTTCAGTGTCAGCCCTTCTTTCTTCAAGGCTTCCATAATCATCCGGACATCGGTTCGGTATTGTTCCAGGTTTTCTGAATATATCAGAATATCATCTAAATAGACGATACAACCGATATCCAGAAACCTGCTGAGAATCCTATTGACCCATCGCTGAAACACTGCTGGTGCATTTTTGAGTCCGAATAGCATGACCATATATTCGTATATGCCGTATTTGGTGGTAAAGGTGGTTTTCCATTCGTCCCTGTGTTTGATTCTGATGTTGTGATATGCGTTTCGGATGTCTAGTTTAGTAAAGACCTTGGCTCCTCCTAGCCTATCGAGGGCTTCTCGAATTAGTGGTAGGGGATATCGGTCTTGTTTGGTGACTTCGTTGAGCCCTCGGTAGTCCACGCATAGCCTTAGCTTGCGGTCTTTCTTCTAAACAAACAGGATCAGTGATTCCCCGCTTGCATAAGAGTCTCGAATCCAGCCCCGGCTCTTGTTGACCCTGATATATTCTCTTAATTCTTGCAGCTCATTTTCACCCAATGGGTATAGCTTTCTTGCTGGTACTGTTTCTCCTTTTTTGAGGTTGATATCCAAGTTAACCTTTAGTCGGTGGGGTGGTAGCCGAGTTTCTTCTTCTTCCTTGAACATGTCCAGGTACTGGTGGTATTCCCTTGGTACAATGTTTCTGGTTTTATCTTTTTCTTGTCCTTTCTTGGCCTTGATAGCCAATTCGGTACAGATATTGATTCTTTCGATCCTGGTAGGCTCGTTTGTCGTATAATCCCACTTGAGGAATCCTGTAACTTCGCCTCCTCGGTAGAACTTGCAGAATGACATCGCGGAGATCTCGTTGATCTCAATCTTTTAGCGTTTTGGGTGGTCCGTACTTCCAAACCCTGCTGCGCCTCTTATAGTAGGAGCCACTTGCTCCACTTCTTTACATTGTCCTATAACAATCTTTTTGCATATCAACTGTGCGATGCGGTCTCCTGGCTCAACTGTGTAACTGTCTTGCCCCAGGTTGACCAGGATCACCTTAACTTCACTGTGTAGTCGGCGTCGATTACTCCTCCTGTATTGACAGTAAGCTGGTGTTTGACTGCCAATCCGCTGTGTGGAGCCACCCGCCCATAGGTGCCTTCTGGTAGTCCTATAGCTATCCCGGTGTTAACCCTTGCTTGTTCTTTTGCCGGTATCGTAATTCTCTTGTCTGCATACAGGTCATGTCCTGCAGCCTTGGCTGACCCCTGGGTAGGGAGTGTGGCCGTATTGCTCAATCCTTGGATTTTGATGTTCTGGACATCCTTGGCCTGGATCGTGGAGAACTGTATCTCCAAGTTCTCTTCCAGGGCTTCCGATTCAGGGACTAAGTCCACTGCTGGCAAGCTTTGAAGGCATACTCTGGTACACCACTCGCTATCGAACGTAATCTTATTGCTTTCTCAATCGATCCTGGGGTTGTGTCTTCTTAGCCAGGGCAGACCTAACACTGCCTCATGGTTGGGAGATCTACGATTTGGAAGGTTGCCACTTCCCTATGGCTGCCGATGTCCATAGGTACTTCCGCTATATGGGTAATTGGTCCCATAGCGCTTGGCTCCCCATCCGCAAGGTAGATTTCACGTATTTCTTTCGCTTTCTTTGTTCGTATGCCGTGTTTGTTGCTGAATTCCTTGTCAATAAAGTTTTCTGTAGCGCTGGAGTCAATCATGCCGTTGATGATGACTGTCATGTCCTTGCCATGTAAACGCATTATGACTATAGCATGGTCTTTTTCTTGTTCCAATATTTCCGTGTTTGTAAGTGCCATGTAGATGTTACCGATTCCGATGGTTTTGGTTTTGTTGTCCCGCAGCCTATCTCTTCCAGGGGACTTTCTTCGTTTCCCGACTCTTCAGCTGTTTCTCTGATCTCCATTTCGTGTAGGTTGGTTCGTGGTTTCCAGCGATTATTGTTGGTCTTGCCGTTGAACTGCCTAGTATAATCCTTCTCATCTCTTGCATTTCAGCAATTACTGAATCTGTGCCCAGGTCTGGCGCATCCTAGGCATAGGTTGTTGTCCCTTCTTCTAGTGAACTCTGCTCATGAGAGGTTTAGTCATGGATGCCTTCTGGTAGCATCCAGGTCCATTGGGTCGCCTCGGCTTTCCATATTGTTGCCCGATTTCCAGGTTCCTTGATTGTTCCTGGGCGTTTCCTGTTGTTGGATAAAGGTACTGTTGTTTCCTTGAAGGTGCTTGATCGTGTTGATCCAGTTTTCTTTTTCGATTGCCCAGGCTGCAAGGGCATCGACATTTGCCGCTACCATGTGGTCCGCTGCCCATGCGTCCTGGAGCGTTCGGTTAATTCCTTTAAGGAATTGGCGTCTTAGGGTACCAGAATCCTAATTCGCCTCTGTAGCTGTGAGGCGAAAGTCGTTCCAGTATTCCGTGATTGGTTCCTTGCCTTGCCTCAGGTGGTCGAGCTTTGTCCTTGCTGCATTTTCCGCATCCACATCCCCAAACTGGTCTTTGAGGGCTGTAGTGAAATCTTCGTATGTAGTCCAGGTCTCCGGCTTGCGTCCTTCTGCAAATGGGGTTATCCAGCTTGCTGCTGCATCCCTTAACAAGCTCTTGACGTAGGTGATGCGTTCAGTATGTCGTGTTTCTTGTGTCGCTTCAAAGTATAATTGGCATTGCACTTAGTAGGTTTGTAGTTTGGTCCTTGTTCCAGAGAAGGTAGGAGGTTTCTCGACTTTGATCCGGTTGTTGCTTGTTTCTCGCTGGATGTTTATCAGAGTCAGGATCTCTTGGAACTATGCAGTTGTAAATCCTGCTAGTTGAATTCCTGCTCCTCCACCGGCAGTTGCTGGTCCCGGGGCTGACATCCTTTCTGGTCTTGGGGTTTCGGGTTCCAGAGATCCTGTGGTGAGGCAGGCTCAGGGGTCACTAGACTTGTGGTTCTTTGTTACTGGCTTCTGGATAGATTTGTGCTAATTGCTTCTTCAAGTGCCAGGCCAAGTGTTGAGGTATCGATTTCTGCCTCAATAAGGTCTATGTCATTGTCTGTAGAGTCCGCCATTTTGTAGTTAGGTGTTGCTTAGGTGACGCACCAAATGTTACGATCCTATGCGGTAAGCTGGTTTGGCAACAGGTAACTACTTCTCTTTGGGTTGGATGAATATGACTGGGTCGTTGTTGTAGTCCGGTATGGGGCGTGGCGCTAATCTCTGCCACCAGGGTAGGAGTACTAGTGCAACGAGTAGTACTAGGCGGATTTCCACTATTGCTCTTAGGCCTATGCCTACGTTGTCTTGATAGCCTAACCCTACGGTTGCTATCGCACAACGCCAATAGAGGAATGGGGAGGTAAAGAGGTAAAGTAATTGTATAGGAAAGAACTTAGATGGTTGCGTGAAGAGTCCTAACTACAGGTCGCCTAGAGGTCCTTATATAGGCACTCTTCCCTCAACCCTAACCCTGGTGACTCATACCTGTGAGTCACACGACCTCTATAACTCATAGTGAGTCATAGTATGAAATCTATCAGCTGACTTCTCTGAGTCAACTGCGCTGCGTGCCAACCAATCATAACTCATAAAATAAGTCATGTGCTTTAAAGTGGTCACATGTGCGAAACCCATGACTCATAGTGTGAGTCATGTGCGAAAATCATTACATCATATGACTCACAAATATGAGTCATGCGTATGATCAACCAATCACAACATAGCAATGATTGCACAAGTGTGCATCATGTGAAACCCCATGACTTCTAATGAGTCATAGTGTGAAATATAACAACCTTGTGACTCATAACTATGAGTCATGCGAAATCCTGCTTTGCTTAGTCACCAATCGTGACATCAGTGTAGACAGTCACTGGTTTTTCTGTTCCGACCAGGTACTGTTTCAACTCTTTAAATGCTTCCAGATCGCCAATAGTTCCTTATCATGGTTCTCATAATTTTGCTCTGTTGGGCTCAGCTTCCGTGAGTGGAAAGCCACCAGATGTAGCTTTTTGTCTTTAAACTTTGAGAGGACACAGCCTAGTACAAAATCGCTAGGATCTGTTTCCACAATTGTTTCTCTGTCAGGGTAGAAATGACAGAGTATAGGGGAGGAGATGAATCTTTTCTTAAGTTCTTCAAATGCCAAGTCTTGTTCGGGCCCCCAGCTGAATTTTCTGTGGTCGCACTTCAACGTTTCGGTTATTAGTTTGCCGATTTTGGTGCAATCGTTAATGAAGCGTCTGTATAAATAGGCAAAGCCAATGAATATTTGCACCTCCTTGACCGACCTTGGTACCTTCCAATTTTTTATGCTTTTGACCTTTCTTTCACTCATGGTGACTCCATCAATAGCCACAATATATCCCAAAAACTCTACTGTATTGACATGAAAAACTGACTTGGTGGTTGATACCGCTAGTTCATATTCTTCCATGCGAGAGAGTACCTTCCTGACCAAGTCGACGTGTTCTTTCTCTGTCTTTGAGTAAATTAGGATGTCGTCTAGGTAGACCACCACTCCATGATCTAAAAATTCACGTAGAATTATATTCATCATGGCTTGGAATGTGGCTGGCGCTGTAACCGGTATTGGTTACTATTGCCAAGGCTGTAAAGGCTAACGGAAACTAGCAGGGCTAGTAAGGGGTTAGTTTGTTTTGTTATTGGTTTCAAGTATCGTTTCATACTGAGTTTGTTTTATGTTGGGTTTCATGTATCAGGCTGATACCCAATATGTTTTATGTTTTGTTTCATGTATCGGGATGATACATATTTTGTTTGCAGTATCGTTTAGGTGCATGAGGCATTTGTTTGATTGGAGGACTTTACAAGCGGAGCTTGGTTATGTCTGTTGATTGGAAGTCAAATGGAAGAAGTTAGAAGGATTTGGAAAAGCGAGATCATGTATTTAAAGAGTGCCCCTCTGCAGCTTAGACAGGGCAGACTGCGACAGACAGAGTTTTCAATATACTTAGTTGAGCAGTTACTTCTTTTCAGTTCGCACGAAACTACAGCAAGTAAGACTAGGACTTAGCGAAGCTGGCGATATAGTAATCGACAGCTGTTTGACAACCTATCGAGATCTCCGGTAGCTATCACTCACTTGAAGTCCCGAAAGTTTGGGATCTAAGTTAGTTATCATTATACTTTACCAAGACGCATCCCTTTGGTGCCTGATACACCCAGGGAGGCGTTACATTTTTTTAACTTCTACAAGTAGTTGAGTTAGAAGCAGGCAGAGGTTAGGAAACCTCAGGTTTGCAAGAAGTTGCCCAGAATAGGTGACGAGAGACTTCAGACGAGGTCAGGTAAGCAGATCCTGCGACAGGAACTTACCAAAAAGAAAGGCAGTCAGAGCACCAAAGACGAACAATCAACGGCATCCTGCTTCAAAGTAGACGAAGCTGGAAGACACTTATCGCAAGACCAAGCAAAGCAATTGCTAGCGGAATCGGCGAAGGAACTAGCCAAAGAAAAAGCGAGACCTCCAGGAGAGTTCTCCGATATGCCAAAGGGATTGAAGGGAAAGCAAGTCGCAACACTCAAGGGTGATCCAAACAGCTCAGACAGCGAAGAGAGCTCTAATAGCTGTAGTGATTCCGACGACATGTCGAATCCATGACCTAGTGATGCGCCAGTGGCTAGAGAGCCAACACCAGCAACTACAGCGAAGCTTAGCATCAAGGTTCCTACACCAAAGAGGTTCAGTGGTGAAGGAGAGGACCTTAAACCAGAAGTGTTCGATCGTTGGTACCAGTCAGTCCAGTTATACCTAAGACTACATGGAGTCAACTCCAAAACAGACGGAGCGGAAAACTATTGGATACTGTACACAGAAGGGAGAGCTCAAGAAGCAGCTTTCCAGGCAGCAGAAAACTATGGCGAAGACTTAACCAGAGATCAGCTTATTGATTAGTTAAGAGAACGATTCCAGTCATCCAGACAGAAGGATGACCTTTACAAACGATTCCACGATATTGAGCAAGTCAAGAATGGGGAGACGTAGCGCATCACAATGGTGGCTACAGACGTGTTGATGTACCGATCACAACTACCAGAAGGCACCATTTCCGAATATTCCTTCATCCAAAGGTTCTTCCAATGCATGTACACTAGGCTAAGGCGAGATGTCGAAACATGGTATGATTCTAGCGAAACAATCCAGACCACGATAGCCTAGGCAGAGAGAGTCGATGCAATCCTCCACGATACAGGAGCCTATGGAAAGGCAAAGCAGAAAGATTGATACAAGGAAGACAACTCCAAGAAGGACAACAAACCTCAATGGAAGAAAAAGGAATCAAGCAAAACGAAGACTCCCATAGAAAAGGGAGCATGCTTTACCTGCGTTGGTAAAGGACATATGGCAAAGGATAGTCCTAACAAAAACGACAAAGGAAAAGGAAAGACACCCAAGAAGGAAACATCATCGAATTGAGTTGAAGAAGCCAGCAGCGAAGATGAGGTATATGTCAATGCCTTAGAGGTCGAGACCAATGCATCAGCACAGAACATGCTACCCAAGGGTGATAAGGGTCACACAGCATTGGAAGGAACGATTCTGATTAACGGCAAACAAGCTAGAGTCCTATTTGATACAGGAACAATAGGTACAGACCTATTAAGCACAACCTTTGTCACTAGATATGGAATTCCATGTACCGAAATGGCAACTCCTGCAACCATTCATATGGCCATGAAAGGGTCACGATGAGAATCCCAGAAAGAATGTAACATCAGCATAGCAATTGGGAAGATGAAGACTACAGGCAATAAAATGATGGTGGGAAACTTAGCCAAGTACAACGCTTTGATTGGAATGCCATTCCTATCACGAAACAATGCATCAGTCGAATGGGGAAAGCTCAGGATTCACTTTCCTGACCACAAGATATGGGTCAATTGCACATCAACAAGTGCCAGAATTCGAGCAGCTGTGACAAGCATAGAAGAGATAATGGAACAATACCCAAAGGTATTCACAGATCCGATTCCTGAAAGGTTACTACCTTTAAGGAAGATCAACCACCGAATCAGATTAAAGGATCCAAAGAATCTGAAGACAATGCCAAAATACTCAGTACCAGAAAAGTATGAGATTCAACTCAAAGCATGGCTGGACCAGAAACAGCGAGAAGGAGTCATTGAAAGGGCAGAAGTACCAGGAGCAGCACCAATCTTTGTATCAGTCAAAGGGAAGACTGATGGCAGGATCAGATGTATAGCGGACCTTACAGCGAGAAATGACAATATGCGGAAGGATGACGAACCTATTCTGAACCATAGGAGATTACTAAATGCACTAGCAAGGGCGCGATACAGGAGCAAGATTGACCTCAGCGACGCCTATTTCCAAACCAGAGTGCACCCTGACGATGGTAAATATAACAGTTTCAAAACACCCTTTGGGGGTTTCGTTAGCAAGGTTATGTTACAAGGAGACATGAATGCACCAGGAACATTCATGAGGATCATGTCAGATCTACTCGCCGACTACCTGGGAGAATTCGTGTGGGTGTACATCGATGATATACTAATAATCTACGATACAGTGTCCGACCACTTGAAACACATTAAAGCGGTCGGTGACTAGTTGGAAAAAGCGGAGTTCTTTGAGAGCTGAAAGAAGTTGGACTTCTTCGCTAAAGAATTACAAGTACTAGGCCACATCATCGACTACAAGGGGCTGAGAGCGTCACCAGTCAAGATCTGGAGGATTGAGGAGTGGGAAACACTGAAGACTAAGTAGCAACTCCAGGAGTTCCTAGGATTGGTAAACTACATTAGCCAATTCCTACCACATATCGCAACTATAACAGCACCACTGATGGACCTTACCAGAAATGAGGAGTTTGTTTGGACACCAAGACATGATCAATGCATCGAGATTGTGAAGGAAATCGCTAAACAGCATCAGGTCATGAGACCAATCAAACATACCTCAGGACAAAAGATATGGCTCATTACGGATGCCTCTGACTCAGGGGTAGGAGCTTGGGTAGGACAAGGAGACACACCTGAAACGGCGAGGCCTGTGGCATTGCACAGCAGAAAATTCACCAACTCACAAATGAATTACGGAACTACCGACAAGGAGGCACTTGCAATTATGGATGCCTTAATCTCCTTTGATCATATTCTTGCAGGGCATGAATCTACGATCATAACGGACCACCAACCACTGGTGTACCTGAAGACAGCCAAGAACCCCTCACGCAAGCAGCTGAGGTGGCGAACCCACTTGGGAAAATTCGAGGCAAAGATATGTTATAGGCCTGGGAAGGGAAACTATTTAGCTGACGCTCTTTCCCGTCTTTATGAGCAATTTGATCCAGAACCAAACTATGCTCAAGACCCTACCAACGAAGAAGATTCAAACCCTCATAAAATACCTTTTACATCCTCAAATATGTCACGCTTCGAACCACTTCCTGTTGAAGAACCACTTTCATCGCATAACTCAGATTGCTCTATCAGGGCAGGAAACGATTGGGAAGACAGAGTCACCCTCGAGATTAGCGATGATGAGAGAAATCATGCGGCCATGCACTGAAGTGCATGCTACGATCGTCAGTGTACCATCCATGAGGACAAAAAACTTAGAGATAAGATAGTTCTACCAGAGCTAGTCTCTAGCTACGAAGAAAGGAATAGCATCTTGCTACCTCCACGGTCGGTATTGGACCTGGATGCTATCAGACGACGTTTGAACGAACAACTAGGAGACATGATTTCGGATTATCAGGACCAGGAGAGTTTCTACCAACAACTACCAAAGGAGCCTAAGCGGCCCCTCTACTCCAATGCGGTACTAGGCCAACCAACGCTTATACCAGTCATCGAACCACCTACCCTCCCTTACCACCAGCGTACACTCTATGAGCTTTACGAGGACGAGGAGGAGGAAGTACCACGCCTTCAGCGAGTACAGGATGAATGGGATACGGCAGCAGTAGTGGCAGAAATGAGCAGCCAATGGAGAAGACAGATGGTGGAAGCCTACAGGAACGATGACCTATACAAGCAGGCTTCTGACGCTAGCAACACTGGAAGAGGTGGCAAGCTATCCCACTATAGGATCAGTGATGGACTAATGTATGCAACGACCAGGGGTGGTCAAGATTGCCTATACATACCTAAGGGACATGCAGTGAATGGGATAACAAATAAGGAGATCGTTATTGATGAGATTCACAACAGAGGACACCATAGTGTAGATAGGAACCTACGCTATGCTACAGAATACATATTCTGGCCCGAGATGAGGAAGGATTTTCGAGACTATGTTCGTGAATTCAATTTATGCCAAAGGAATAAGGAACGCAACAAATTACCTCAAGGAGAGGCACAGTCTATGCCAGTACCCTAAGAGATATTCACCTCCTACGCTATCGACTTTGCACGACCATTCAACAAATCTGGAAACAACAAGTGTGATACAGTACTAGTGGTTGTCGATAGGGCGGTTGGATTCACTTGGTTTATCCCTACGCATTCAAACAGTCAAGCTATAGAGACCATCACCCTCCTCCGGCACCATATTTTCACTCCACATGTAGTACCTACGTCGATTATCAGCGATGCGGACCCACGTTTTACATCACGATTTTGGGCCAAAGCACGAAGTCTTTGGGGATTGATCACATCAAGTCAGTACCTGGACACCACGAAACCAACGGCCATGTTGAGAGAAAGATTAGGGAACTTAAGACCGCCTTAAGGAATGTTGTTAACAAGCGCCAGAACAACTGGTTACTTGCGCTTCCAGAGTTAGCAGCCTATGAGAATGCAGGACATTCTGATGTCCTGAACTTGTCACCATACAAAGCAGTCTATGGACGAGATTACCCTATGCTGTCGACTATCAGAGTCAGAAACACCCAGGTGCCTGCCTCCGATGACGTCCTGAACAGACACCAGGAACTGCGTAATGAGGCCTACCAATCTGTCAAGATGGCAAGGTTTAGGAGTACCAGGATGGCAGCAAGAAGAAGTACCACCCACAAACCCATTGATGTGGGCGAACGATTGTTAGTCTGGGGAGACCAGTTCGCAACAGAATCTGGTAGAAGCAAGAAACTCAAACCCAGATGGCGAGGACCCTTCGAGGTGTTGGAATACGACTCCCACACACAGAAGTACACAGTTAAGATGGACGCTAGGATATACCGCGGCAAGGAAGGAGTATTTCATTGCTCTACGGTTAAGAGGTTCATAGAGAACGATAATGATAGGTTCCCTGGTAGAGCCTATGCGAAACCAACGCCCATTCTCATTGAAGAAGTACCGGAATGGGAAGTTGAACAAGTGTTGTATCACCGCCAGCACTATGGGCGAGACCAGTTTCTTATTAAGTGGAAAGGTTATGCGGATTCTGAGAACAGCTGGGAGCCTGTCGAAGGATTAGAAAACACTATGAACCTTGTCCGGGATTGGTGGACAGACAATTGTCCAGGCGACGAGTTTCCCATCATTGCGGGATATATCGAGAACGGATTCACACCAACGACGCCAGTTTACCGGGAGTTCGCTGATGAAGGAAAGGTGGATGATGGGTTTTGGAAACCCTATTTGGAAAGCAACTATGACAACTCTGGAGTCTCGGATGATGGTAAGGTTATCAAGACCTGGTTTTGATTTTCGTGATTAGGGATATTGTTTTTTGGGTTTTTGTTTTTGGAAACAGTTGTTTTGTTTCCAGAGTGTAACCGGTATTGGTTACTATTGCTAAGGCTGACAAGGTTAACGGAAACTAGCAGGGCTAGTAAGAGGTTAGTTGGTTTTTTATTGGTTTCAAGTATCGTTTGATACTTAGTTTGTTTTGTTATTAGTTTCAAGTATCGTTTCATACTGAGTTTGTTTTATGTTGGGTTGCATGTATTAGGCTGATACTCGGTATGTTTTATGTTTTGTTTCATGTATCGGGATGATACATATTTTGTTTGCAGTACCGTATAGGTACATGAGGCATTTGTTTGATTGGAGGACTTTACAAGCGGAGCTTAGTTATGTCCGTTGATTGGAAATCAAATGGAAGATGATGGAAGGCTTTGGAAAAGCGAGATCATGTATTTAAAGAGTGCCCCTCTGGAGGTTAGACAGGGCAGACTTCGACAGACAGAGTTTTCAATATACTTGGTTGAGCAGTTACTTGTTTTCAGTTCGCACGAAACTACAGCAAGTAAGTCTAGGACTTAGCGAAGCTGGCGATATAGTAATCGACAGCTGTTTGACAACCTATCGAGATCTCCGGTAGCTATCACTCACTTAAGTCCCGACAGTTTGGGATCTGAGTTAGTTATTGTTATACTTTCCCAAGACGCATCCCTTTGGTGCCTGATACACCCAGGGATGCGTTACAGGCGCGTTTGCCAGCAAAAAAGGCATTACTTTGTATTCAAAGTGGCCGTATCAGGTCCAGAATGCTGTTTTCCGCTCATCTCCTTCCTTTATTCTTAGGAGGTGACAGCCATCTTTTAAGTGGAGCTTCGTGAATTTTTAGGCCCAGGCCACTCAGTCGTGGAGCTCGCACATTAGGTGTAACGGATATTTGTTGGCCACCATTAGCTTATTCAACGGTCGGTAGTCCACACATAGCCTCATTGAACCGTCAGGTTTAGGGACAAATAAAATTGGAGCCACTGCAGGAGATTTGCTTTCCACGATTTTCGCTTGCTCCTGTATTTTCTGCTGGTATTTGCTAAGCAAGTCAAGCTGGTGGGCTGACATAGGATATTACGGGCCCCATGGCGGTACTGCGCCTGGTATCAAGTCAATGGCGTGGTCAAACGTTCTTCTCCCCACTAGTTTTTTTGCTGTTTCTGATGCAAAAACCCTCTTGAATTGATGGTATTCCTGAAGTATTTGCGGGATCTTCGTTGACTCTGGAGCGGATGCTATTTCTATTCTTCGAATATATCCTGCTTCAGGGTAGTATTCCACGGTCTCGTCCTATTCAAATGTCAGGTCTATGCCTTCATCATTAACATTACTTTGCCATTTTTCATCTTTAAATGTCCATTTTTGCGCATCCTCGATGTGCCATATGGGATATTCTGTATGCCACTATCCAAACAGGATGATAAGGTCATATTTGCCAGAATTGGCAATTTCGCAAGAGATGTGAGATCAGGGTGCATTGCTTCCGATCTCTAAGAGAATAGGATGTGTGTAGTGCTTTCCCCCATTTGGTGCTGTGGTTCCTTCAAAGGTGTAAATGTCCAAGCTATTTTTGCGGGTGTGGTATGGTAGGCGATGTTTATTAACCAGTTCTTGGTTAATTAGGAATATGTTAGACCCAGAGTCTAATAGAACACGAATAAGGTTCCGTTCTCCATTTGCTTCAATAGTTGCCCTGACTTTTGGGCATGAATAATAAGACGGGGCAGGTGCTTCTGTTTTATTTCTTTTATTAGGGCCGCTAGGGGCCTGTGCAGGTCTTTTGTATGACATTTTCGTTGTTATGGTAGCTTAGAGTGTTTGTTACCATGCCTGCACGGTTTCTGCTATTTAAGCCTCCTTAGATGAACTAAAATCTCTGTCTTTAGTGTACTGGGCAGCCCACTACTAGCGGTCTTTACCACTTGCCGAAGGGGTCCCATACACCTGCCATTTGCCCTGCCTAACTGGAGCCGAACTCGTATCATTAGCTGGTGTTCAGGGGATTCTTCACGCATCACCTTGCTTACCCCATGAGTCTATCATGCCTATCCTGTCTACAAAGTCAGAGTCCAGGTTCGGGATGGATTTACCCCGCTCCATTTAGCATGTGGACTATGTAACCGTAGATACTCATTCTCTTCCACTTCATTTTTCTTGATGTCCGGAATCCAGTTCCGTTTCTCCAACTATTCCGTTGTCCAGCCGACCTGTAATATATTTTGTTCCTGGAAGGCTTCTCACGATCCAGGCTAGACTGATTTACCCTTGTCATTCTTAAGAAGTCCCTAGTCCGCGCTGGTCTGTCCACTCTTCCTTGGATCTCTTGTAAGGATCAAGGGCTTTAGAAGGATGCGGGTTTAGTTGACCGTCTTCCATACTGAGGTCCGATATATATCAAATGTGGCACTCCGCTTTCTTCTTTTTGAGTTTCAGGTTCCCAGAGTTAGTACCAGACTACCACGAGCCGCCGTCCAAGTATATCGCTTCTTACTCGCCTGTCATTCTTAGGTGTGCGATACTCCCGTAGTTCAGGATTGCTTTTCGTGATTCTCGCTTTCGATTTAAGTTTCCCACAGAGAAGCCCGGAATACCTGCTAGTAGGACCTTGCAGAGGTCGAGCCCCGTTGTTGATTTCGATTTCAGTAAGGGGTCCATAACCAAGTACCCAGTCACCGTCGCTGCTGGTGTCTGAACACCCTTTTTAGGTTTCATCCATGTCATCCAGTCCCAAATCATGGGCTAGTTGACTTGGTTCACCCTACTCGTGGGTGCTGGTTGCCCCTTTATCAGGGGTTGTCGATACTGGGGTTTGAAATTTCCCTGTTTCTGCCCTATAACCGATACCTGGGCCTGTTTTTTGCGGAACTTCCAAGTGTGGTTGGCCAATGTACAACGCGTTCATTGGTTGGCTTTCTTTCGCTCTTTAATTTTGTCCTCAGGGATTCCTTTATGAGCTTCAATCCAATTTGTGTACTCAACTTTTACTTCAGTGGGGGCTTTTTTCCCTTTTTCCGCTTGTTTTTTCAATTTGTAGGCATCTTTTTCAGCTGCCGTGTAGGTTTTTCATTTTTTATTTCTAGCAGTAGTCTTGCTAGATTTTGATTCCTCCTCCTGTTTTCTTTTCTGTGAGTCACTTTTTCACTGGTCGTATTTTCTGAATAGACCTTGCTGTTCCTTGAATGATTCTTCCGCTTTGGTAACCCTGCGGACTGCCTTGATCCATTAGCTATCCAAGACATGATTTTCATGTGATAGCGTACGCATGGCTTCAATTGGAAGTGGCCGTTGAATTATAGTTCTCCAAGCGATACCGGATACTTCTGCTTCGATGTTGTAGTTTTCCATGATAAGGAGATACTTCTCTATATCCCCTGTGTACCTGACCTTCTCCATCTCGGCAAAGGCTTTTTGTACCTTGTGCAGTAAAAAGAATCATTCTGTAACTTCGGCCTGGAAAGTGATCCAGAAATCATAACCCTCATGTTTTGGGAATCCGAGGTCCCCAGTCATTTTCTTACGATATGTTATTGAGAAAGGTGCCACCTCGGTTCCTTCCATTCTTCCTAACGCATACTTGATCCGTTCTTCATTATTTTCCCATTGCCATGGGTTTCTCCCAAAATAGTCCTCGCAATTTAATAACCATACTCGCAAATCCGGAGTAGGCTTATTTTCAAACTTGAATGGTGGATCTGCTTTCCGGCAGTTGGTCCTTGACAATGCCTGCCCCAGTCAGTCGACCCAGGTGTCTGCCTCAGATTCGAACTTTCGTCCTGGCAATAGTCTCCGGGATGGTTCCCCATCTTTTTTGGAGGGGCCACCTCCGTGTACCGATTCAGGGTCATCGTCTCCAGGGTTAGGAGCATTTGCTAGTGGAGGTGGCGGTGGGTTTTTTCCCCCACTTCCCTTTCTATCTCCACGATCTACTCCCTTTCCTTTAACCCTGGTAGGAATAAAGCGAAATTCTTCGTTTCCGTCAGCCATAGTCCATTTTTCCAATCCCGGATTTTCCATTTGTTGTGGTGCTATTGTTTCCCACACACTAGGGGTGTTTCGTGCAATTTGTAATTGCATCAGAGTCTCATTCATCCGTGTCAACATTCGGTTAAGTTGTTCGGATGCGGCATTCTGCCTGACCATATAGGCTTCCCTTTCCCACCGCTCTTGTTCAAGGCGCTAGTGCAGTCCTCGTAACTCCACATGGGTCCGCTCATATTCTTTTTGTGCGGCCACTTGTCTTCATAGGAGTTCTGCTTTTTGCTTCACCTACGCCTCTTCTAGCTGGCAGTCTCGATCCAGCGACTCTTATCCTGTTGGCCCAATATTAGCATGAAGCTGGGTACTTACCACATCATGGGGTGTAGCTCGTTCTTCCTGCGCCCCCAACTTCGCTTCGAACCGTTTCTTTGTTGCATCTTGAAGTTTAGCAGTTTCTTTTGGTAATATTACAAGTCCCGAATTGACTTGTTTCAACTCTGCGCCAATAATTTGTTCCCCACGGGTTATCCGTTGGGCGTGGTGCTGGAGTTGATTTACCTGATCCTGAGCTTGAGCAGATAGTTCATGGTAAGCCAGATGTTGCATATCAACCGATTCCTGGAGGGTACGGTCAAAGTACCTCATTGCCTGGCCTATGTATTCTGCTAATCTTTCCATAGCTGGATTTCTAGCATTGGGAGGACAGGGAGTGCTTGATCGAGTTCCTGGGACCGACTTTCTGACTCCACTTGGCTGTGAAATATGGTGGAGTGCCAAAGGTAACCTGGAGTGACCAGGTGCATGATCGCTTGCTACCTGCGACACTTCTTGGATGTCGGACATTGCCTTGTCCGTATCGACAGTTAATTGTCGTGAGGACATTGTTTTTAATGTTCAAATTATCTGATTTGGCACAATCTTATAGCATGAGTACGAAAATACAACACAGTATTAAGAGTATACTATGTGCACGCTTGTGTGACGAGTATTGTAGTATGAAGGTAGATTGGTAGTAGTTCTTGTCCTTAATTAACTAAAACAAAGTAGGCGGCAACAAGCTATTTATACCGGTGCGTGTCCTCCTTGTACCCAGTAACAAAATAGGGAAAACATTGGAAGAAACATAAGTGCGAACATGTTTGACCCTGAAAAACTACCAAGGAAATCCCAATAAAATATGCGTAATGTGAAGTGGTATGCGCGAAATAAACGGAAAGATAACACATGATACATGACCGGTAAAAGGTCACTGTACAAGGAAAGATAACTGAGAAATCCTGCATATAACATAAGAAATATACGCATTAATTCTCTAACATTATCATGAAACGTAACCGAGAACATAATATACCCTAGCTGTAGTTATGTCCATAGTTTCCCTGAGTAAACTAGAATTAACCAAGCAGAGACATAAAAAATATTACCATAGGAAATATACATATGAAAGGAATTGAAGAATTTCAACACTTCCACTAATTATCTACAGCCCAACAATCTCCTTATCTGTTCATGTGCCGGTTTCGCAAGTGCCTTAGTACAAATGTCGGCAACATTTGCTAATGACGCAACCTTTAGAATTGTCAAAGTAACGTTATCGATCTCCTCTCAAATTTTGTGAAAATGGATATCGGTATATTTTGTCCATTCATTTAGTTAATGGTTGGTTGCAAAAAGATTTGCGCCCGTATTGTAGGCATGTAAAACGATCGATGTTGTAAGCCGGATGTCACTCCGACCTTAGATATACCATTGGATTAGTCTTGCTGCTAGGGACTTAGCTACATATTCCGCTTCCGTAGTAGATGTTGCAAATGAGGCTTGCTTCTTGGACCACCAGGATACACAGGCATTGTTAAAGAGAATAACATACCCTGAGATGGAGCGGCGGGTATCAAGACAAGCTGCAAAATCTGCATCCTCATAGGTGTTCATAGCGTTTGTAGTTGTACAAGGGTAGAAGAGTCCAATGTCTTTTGTACCATGAATGTACCGAAGGACGTGATTAGCGGCCTTTAGGTGGATTTCGGTCATGCAGGAAGAAAATTGTGAGAGAAAGGATATTGTATACGCTAGATCAGGTCTGGTACCAGTAGTCAGGTAAATAAGTGATCATATTATCGATTGGTATTTTGACATCTCCGGTATCTATTCATCTAGTGTCCCTTTCTGTAGTTGAATGTCTTTGGGTAAGGGGGTAGAGACTGGCCAGGAGTTTTCCATACCATATCGCTTGAGGACTGACTTGATGTATTGTTGCTGGGTAAGATGTATCCCGTCTGAGGTATAAGTGATGTGTAGGCCAGATAGGAAGGTAGCTTCCACTAAGTCAGAGATCTTAAATGCCGTTTTCAGGTCTTCTATGAAAGAAGTAGCTAGGAGAGTGGTGGTCGAGTATATAGCGATGTGGTGAACGTAAACCGATAGGTATAAGTCGTGTTCCATAAACAAACATACATGGGTCAAGGTCAGATGTCGCAAAACCTTTGGATATTAAGTATCTAGCGTGGAGAGCGTACCATTCGTTCGCAGATTGCTTAAGTCCATAGAGACATCGGTTAACTCGCCATATTTTGTCTTCATTACCGAACCCAGGTAACAGTCGCATGTAAACTTCTTCTTTCAACTCACCATAAAGGAATGCAGATTTGACATCAAATTGCCGTGGTGGCTATTTGTTTTTGGCACATATTGCAAGGAAGAAGCGGAGTGATTCATATCGGATTACTGGAGCGAAAGTATCCTCAAAGTCAAAATCCGGTACTTGTGCGAATCCTTTGGCAACAGCCCTTGCACAGTACCTTTCTAATGTACCATCAGCATTTCGCTTAGTCTTAAAGACCCAATTACTGTCAATAATCTTGAGTCCTGTAGGTTTATCAACTTCATCGAAAGTACCACTTTTCTTAAGTGCCTTTATTTCCTCATCCATTGTGTGGGTCCATTGTTCCTTAAGCAAGCAATTCACTGGTTGGGTATAGGTCTTGGGATCCTCGTCAAATGGTACAGTGACATTTCTGCTAAAGTATTGTGGTGGGCGAATGGTTCTGCAAGATCTGGTCTGTATCTTGGGAGGATTTTCTGGTGTACTTCTTGTACAGGAGGTTCCAGTGTTTCTTCAGGAGTTTGGGGACGGTCATAATCTTCAGGATGTTCGAGCGGTACAGGTGGATGTACTTAAATGGTTGGTTTGTCATTTGCTTCCTGTGGTAGAGTTTTATCGGGTGCCTGTGCTGTTTGGTAGGAAGGGGGTAGACTGTTGCAAAGGTCTCTGATGAGGGTGCAGGTTCCTTGGGATCAAGAGGTAGTATAGTCTTGGTTGTGCAGTGGAGCTGACGCGTTTCTGAGATTTAGTGCAATGATGGCATGTATATACGGTATATCTTGCTGGAGGAAGTATATCCAACAAGGTATCCTTCTATGGCCCGGGGCTGTAACTTTGTTCCTGGTTTTCTGATCTCCTCAGGTATATGGACAAAGCATTTGGTGCCGTAGGGACGTAGGTGGTTTACTAACGGCTTCTTGTTGTAGAGAGATTCATAGGGCATTAGTTTTCCTAGGGAGCGGTTAGGGAGGATGTTCCGGAGGTATACAGCTGTTGTAACTGCTTCGGCCCATAAACGTGGTGTAAGACCTGACAACATAGAGCGTGTAGATGTGATAATGGTCCTATTGTACCGTTCGGCAACGCCATTAGATTCATGAGTGTAAAGAGGTATTTTGTCATGTATGATACCCAGTTATTCAAACATGTTTGTCATATCTTTGTTGACATATTCTCCTCCGTTATCGGTTCAGAATCGTTTAATAGTAGCGTTGTCCTGGATGTATCTTTCTTTGATGAATTAGTTGAATACTTTAACTGTATCGGATTTGGCTTTAAGAGGATAAATCCAGGTGTACCGTGTACAATCATCAATAAAGGTGACATAGTACCAGGAGTTTCTGAAGGAAGGGGTGGAGGACTTTCCACTAAGATCAGAGTAGATTAAATCATAGGGTTTTTGACATCTTTTGTCTGTAGATTCGGGTTTGCGTTTTGTTGGTTTGCACGTAATGCAGGTTTCACACTTCCAGTCTTTCGGAACTTCCTGGATAGTTGGATTGTCTGAGTAGTTGGTACATTTGAGGTAGGATGGTGAAGGATGTCTGAAGGCTTCATGCCACTGTTGGTAAGTCATCTTGTTCGCCGCTACTCTCTCTTCCTGCACAAAATAATCTTGACCGTCAAGCTTTCCCCATATTACTTCTCTTTTATTCTCCCTGTATACAAACATTTCCGCCCCTTGAGTACGTAAAGAAAAACTATTCCCCAAAGAAACAATAGCGCGCCATGACAACAAGTTATATTGACCTAACTTTGGAACCCAGAGAACATCTTTTAGGAATACAGGGGCTACATGACCATTTGAAGTTTTGGCCATGAGCTTGACAGTTCCTCGCCCACATGATTCTATTACCGAATCATCGCCTAACTTATCAGTCCCTGTACTTGGTTCAAAGTTTATAAGAAGGTGTAGGTTGCTTGTCATGTGTGAGTTTGCGTCTGTATCGATTACCCAGTTGTGTGGGTGAGGAGTCTTTTACGTAGAGAGGAGGGATGTAGATGCACTGACTGGTTCAGATATTTTTTCTTTGCCGATCTTTGCTGAACTAACAGCTTTCTTTTCCTTCTTCTTTTGGTTGTCGCCCTTGAGTTTGTTACACTCATTCCAGGTATATCTCTCACCGCGAGCAGTGGGGTAATGCTTTTTGCAGTAGGTACATTCCTTGGATATGGCCGCAGGTCTCCAGGGAAGTTCCCTTTCTTTTCCTTTGACATCAGTGCTTTTATACGCTTTGTCCTCCTCAGGGCTAAGTGAGGGTCTCATGTCCAACACCTTGTTGTAGACATGGTCGTAGGTAAGGTCCTCCTTGGTTTGGAGGTTGTCGACAGTGTTACTCATCGACTCGGGAAGGGAGCGGAGAAGAACTGCTGCTTTGGCTTCAGGTGACTCGAATACCGATTTGAAGACAAATGGTAGAGCATATAGGTCATCGGCAGAGGAGGAGGAGCAACGGTGTTGGATTCGATTCCAGAGGGTATCGTACTTATTGATATATTCTGCAATAGGCGCAGAGGTATCGTATTGGTATCGAGGACAGCATTGAGTTGTTCGAAGAAGGAGGTAGGGTTTTCTCTAGTAGATTTATCTTGGAACGCTTCCCTGATGGCAGGTGGTGTTTTGTGAGTGGCCAACAAATTAAGCGATTGGGGGTCAATCATTACAAGGAAGTAGGCCGAGGCCCATTGGTATCGATCGTGAAATTCATCTAGTCTCTCAGAGTTATCATCTCTATCTTCGTCCTCTTCTTCCTTGGGTAGAGTTTTCTTTTCCATTACTATGTCCCAGCAATTATATAAAATGAGGACATATTCCGAGATATCTCGCCAGGTCCGGTAGTTGTCAGGGCCACTAAGCTTTGGGATAGAGCTCAATTTGTAACTGGGTGCCCAAGTACGTTTGGAGTTGTTGGCATAAGAACTGGGGTTTGGTGCAGGAGTTTCTGGAGGAGGAACAGTAGTTTCTGCCGTGGCCATTTTTACTTACCAAAGGCAAAGTGACTTTAGTTGCTAAGTACTGGTACTTTGTTTTACCCTTGTGAGTGGTAGCAGCTAGAAAATTGCACTTTCCGTAAGAACTCGTATTTAGTGATGGAGGAAAACTCGAACTTTAGCGATGAGCGCCAAGACTTTTTGTATCGATTTGTCAAGAATGTTTCGCCAAGAACATTTCGTTTCGCGACCGATGATTCATTGCGAGTGGAAATGTTTCAATGTTACACGAAGTATTTTTTAGTGAAAGAGGTTTGTTTCGTTTCGGAAGGAATTTGTTTCGTGGTGAAAGAGGATAGTGTGTAAGTGTAAGTCGTATAGCTATGGATGTACCGGGCTCATAACCTGTTCAAATTATGGGTATTGGCACAATCTTATAGCATGAGTATGAAAATACAACTCAATATTAAGAGTATACTATGTGCACACTTGTGTGAGGAGTATTGTAGTATGAAGGTAGATTAGTAGTAGTTCTGGTCCTATATTAACTAAAACAAAGTAGGCAGCAACAAGCAATTTATACAGGTGCGTGTCCTCCTTGTACTCAGTAACAAAATAGGGAAAACATTGTAAGAAACATAAGTGCGAACATGTTTGACCCTGAAAAACTACCAAGGAAATCCAAATAAAATATGCGTAATGTGAAGTGGTGTGCGCGAAATAAACGGAAAGATAACACATGATACATGACCGGTAAAAGGTCACTGTACATGGAAAGATAACTGAGAAATCCCGCATATAACATAAGAAATATACGCATTAATTCTCAAACATTATCATGAAATATAACCTAGAATATGATATACCCTAGCTGTAGTAATGTCCGTAGTTTCCCTGAGTAAACTAGAATTAACCAAGCAGAGACATAAACAATATTACCATAGGATTTATACATATATAAGGAATTGAAGAATTTCATCATTTAATGTGAGTTGGGATGTCTTTCCAATCCCCAGATAGAGGGTGCGAACAAGGAATTGATGATACTGAAGGAACAGGAGGTTCCTTCTTCTTCGGTGTCGTAGTCAACTAACGGTTTCCACAGGAAGGTGGGTCCGTAAAAATGTTCATAGATTTCTTGAAAATCTTTTTCGGTTGGGACGAGTAGAGGATCAGTGAACCAGGATGGTTCCTCAGGTATATTGGATTGAATCTCTGGGATGGAGTTTTCAAGTAGTTCCTCGAAAGAGGAGATGTAATTTGAGGGGCAAGGTTCGAGCAGAAGCTCGTCAAGGAGGGTGGAATCAGTTATGAGCTTGTGTGATTCCAGAAGTATGACTTGGAGAGGTCCAAATGTCATGGAGTGAGCCTTGGTAACAAGGAGAAATATCAATATACTGTAAAGGGTAGTCGATTCTAAGGGCAAGCGAATCGAACTAGGCTTAAATCTTTCTTCGTAAAGTGAGATTGTCTAGGAAGGCTTGCAGATAAAGACTTTTGACTTAAAACTTATGATATTGATAAGATCTCTTCTCCGTTGCTGAATGATGGCTAAAGCTCGGTAGGCACTTCGATAGTTATATCCCGTATCTGAGTGTTCGTGGACTACAACTGGTTTACATATAAACTGATATTTTCTTCCCTACCTTCGTCTCTTAATCTGAGAGGGAACCCGCTTTGACCCAGAAACTTTCTCTTCCCCTACACAGCTAATAGTATAATCAGAGCTCCTGACCTCTCTGCGGGTGTGGACCCATTTAGTCTGAGTTGTCAACCTTCTTTCGGCTGTTCAAGATATGTTCGTCCAGTTTGGAACGTACCAATAACTTCTTAGAACTCCAAGGGGCCAGCTTGGTTGTTGGCCGAATCAGCTTCTTGCCGTCTTATCCGGCTCTGCAGCTGGCTTTCAGGATGACTAGTCTTCACGATTGAGCCATTACCTTGTCGTCTTCACTGTCTCTCCTTATCAACTTGGTAGGATAGGTTCCTTGACCTTTTAGGCATCACGGGGGCATCAGTGGACTCTTGGTGTGTATCGGAGTAGCCTACTTCAATCGCGTATTCGTACCCATCTTGGACTACCCGGGTTCTCTTAACCTCAACTGGGTGTAGCTCTACGAGTACTTAACGGAACCGCTTCGTTCCACTTCCCAGACGTAGCCAGAGAGACCCTCTTATATTCCCTGTGGACAGCATCCGGTCAGACTGGCAGCGATCACGTATACGGGGTTACTAGATGTGTTCCAATTTCTCGTTTATCTTAGTAAACTAGCAACTGCACCAGGTGCCAGTGTCGACTCCCAGGGCGAACGCCAGGGCCGCAGGGGGGTAATTGCCTGTAGAGGTTCAGATTCATGTAGTTCCTCCTGAAAAAGTTCTATAATCCTCTTGGGAGTCGTATGTGCCTAACAACTAGGTGGTCTTAGTGGACAAGGTAAATCGTCTGTGCAGAGCTTGGTTCTCCTAGTTCTCTTAGTAGACTAGGTGGTCTAGGTGTCGAACCTGGGGGTGCTGGTCATGGAGCATCCTCCAGACTGGAATCTAATTCTGATTCTGAGCTTGGTTCTTTCTTGGATTGGACTTCATGGTGGAGCTGTTCTTGGACTTGTTCTTGGACTTAGGCTTGTTCTTGGTCTTGGTGTGGAGCTTGGACTTAGTCTTGGTCCTCTTCTTCACTGCTGCTGCTATCCACTGAAGATAGTCCTGAGTCCACAGATGGTGGAGCAGGTGGGGGTACTGGCGCTTGACTTGGGGTCCTGAGGAGGATGCTACCAATCCTCTAGTGAAGTGCCTTCTGGTATCTCTTGGAAGCGAAATGGTAGCTAGCTAGGGTGAGCTGGTCTCGCCAGGAGTCTCCTCAAGGCCTTCTTGGAAACAGGGTGGTGTACTAGTACTGGAGGGTCAAGGTAGGCGAAGGGTAATCAGTCCTCTGACGAAGATCAAAGGTATACTTGAGTCTAGATCTAAAGGTTTAACCTACTCCCAAGCATCTCGAGAATCCCAAAGGGACTCTGAAGATACTATTAGGATAGTGGGTGAAGCGTCTATGAATTGGTCTTCAATACACAAGGTAAAAGGTATGGAACTGATAGACTGACTGCTCAACTTGTAGTATTAAAGATGATAGTCCTGTGTGGCTTGAGAGTCCGAATCGTTAATGGATTGCAAGCCGTTTAAATACAAAAGATTGTATCTAGGAAAACTAAATATCAGTGCAAACATCCTGTCCAACAACATGCTAACAGACGGAGCATAACAAGGTAACTATATTCTGAAAACAGAGGGTTAAAAGCAATAGGATGGACCTAACAAAGGAAGTAATGGAATCCAAACAAGAAGGAACAAGAGATCGCTAAATACTATATAAATCCAGTATATATAGCAGGAGGATAGCGATACCCAAATGGGTAGAAGCAAGGAGGGGTAGTGATAAGCGAAACAAGGAAAGAATAACCAGTAAGGAAGTCATAACCAAGTAGGAAGGGACAACCAAATAGTAGCGCTTATCAGGTATAAACCCAAATAAGTAATAACCAACATCAAGTCAGTAGTAATAGTAGAAACATGGTCGGATTCCGTTACATTTTGGAAGTCACCTTCGTTAGGTAATATGTGGTTAGTGCCTTCTGAATCACAAAGCCAACTCTTTGTCATCCACCAGTCATTCTCATTCGCACTTTGTTAAGACTTGGTCATCAACATGGTAACGGTAGCATCAGTAAGGTGTATCAATTTCGGTACTTTGTTTCAAAATTTTCTCTTCTTGTCTCTTTTGAGACTATGGGAGACTTTGAGGTTATGGTTGTCACTCTTTTTATCTTGTGCTTTGCACCAGGAACAGAACTTCGTTCCTTCTTGCTTCCTTGGTACAAACAGTACTTTTTCATCTTCCCTTGGTTCGCTTTTCTCAGCTGCTCTGCTGACGAAGAATTCCCTAATGTCTACATAACGGTCATCTCCTCCTGCAGCCAGCATATCACATATATCTCCATATTGCTTCTTTATCGAAAGCAGGAAGAATGCTCCTTTGGTGGCTTCAGCTTGATCCACTGCTTTCAATGTGGTTAAGAGGTCATCATCCTTTTTACCTTGCGCGTTTGAGCATTGTTGGGATGGTCAGTTCCTGGCGTTTTCGAAGTTGGAGATGTGTGCGGAGATGATTTTATCGGGTGTAAGATTGGTGAAGATGTTTTCAGGAAGGACAAGGTTTGTAGGCGGTGTTTCTTTGTCAAACTGGTCCCTTAGTGACTGCCATGCCTCTGAGGCCAAGTTGTAGCAGGTGATATCAGCTGCGTAGCTGCCTGCTGCCTGGTATAGGAAGAACTTCGCTAGTTCATTTTGCTTGTTCCAGTCCTTGGTCTCTTTTAAGGAGGAGGTTCCTTTGTGTTCTGGCTCAGGTTGTTCTGTTGGACTGTCGACCATATCCCATGAATCGCATACTTTGAATGCTGTTTTCCACATTTGTGCCCATGATTGATAGTCCCGTTGTCCTTCCAATTTTGGATAGTCTTTTAGGGTAAGGGCCAATCGTCAAACTGTTGAGTCTGTTGGGGAGGCGTCTTCGGTGGACATTTTGGCAGTTACCGTGGGATAGGTCTATTGTTTTACAGATTAGTGTTGGGAGGAAACGGGTTTTGTCTGCGGATGTTTCTTCACCTGTACAACCTCTTTATCACGAAGTACTCAAGCTGATACCTAAATTCGGCACACCAGATTTAGAGTATGTTCGTTTCTTCGCAGCGACTTAGGGGAAATGGTCTTAATCTCCCACAACCAGGACAGTCAATGTTCGATGTAGGGTTGAAATAACCACTGTATTTGTTGTTCAAATTATGTGTATTGGCACAATCTTATAGCATGAGTACGAAAATACAACAACACAGTATTAAGAGTATACTATGTGCACGCTTGTGTGAGGAGTATTGTAGTATGAAGGTAGATTGGTAGTAGTTCTTGTCCTTAATTAACTAAAACACAGTAGGTAGCAACAAGCTATTTATACAGGTGCGTGTCCTCCTTGTACTCAGTAACAAAATAGTGAAAACATTGTAAGAAACATAAGTGCGAACATGTTTGACCCTGAAAAACTACCAAGGAAATCCCAATAAAATATACGTAATCTGAAGTGGTGTGCGCGAAATAAATGGAAAGATAACACATGATACATGACCGGTAAAAGGTCACTATACATGGAAAGATAACCGTGAAATCCCGGACATAACATAAGAAATATACGCATTAATTCTCAAACATTATCATGAAATATAACCGAGAATATGATATACCCTAGCTGTAGTAATGTCCGTAGTTTCCCTGAGTAAACTAGAAATAACCAAGCAGAGACATAAACAATGTTACCATTGGAAATATACATATTAAACGAATTGAAGAATTTCAACACTTCCCCTCATTATCTACAGCCAAACAATCTCAGCATCCGTTCATGTGCCGGTTTCACAAGTACCTTGGTACAAATGTCGGTAAGGGTTTCTGATGACGCAACCTTCAGATTGTGAAAGAACCGTTATCGATCTCTTCTCGTATTTTGTCAAAATGGATATCGATAGGTTTTGATCGTTCATTAAGTTGATGGTTGGTTGCTAGAAAATTTGTACAGGTATTGTCGGCATGTAAAGCGATCGGTGTTGTAGGCCGGATGTCACTGTGACCTTTGATGTACTATTGGATTTGTCTTGCTGCTAGGGACATACCTACATATTCCGCTTCTGTAGTAGATGTTGCAACTGAGGCTTGCTTCTTGGACCGCCAGGATATACAGGCATTGTTAAAGAGAATAACATACCCTGAGAAGGAGCGGCAGGTATCGAGACAAGCTGCAAAGTCCACATCCACATAGGTGTTCATAGCGTTTATAGTTGTACAAGTGTAGAAGAGTCCAATGTCTTTTGTACCTCGAATGTACCGAAGGATGTGTTTAGCGGCCTTTAGGTAGATTTCGGTCGTGCAGGAAGAAAATTGTTAGAGAGAGGAAATTGTATACGCTAGATCGGGTCTGGTACGAGTAGTCAGGTACATAAGTGATGCTATTATCGATTGGTATATTGACATGTCCGGTATCTGTTCATCCACTGTTCCTTTCCGTAGTTGAATGCCTTAGGGTAAGGGGGTAGAGACTGGCCGTGAGTTTTCCATTCCATATCGCTCGAGGACTGACTTGATGTATCGTTGCTGGGTAAGATGTATCCTGTATGTTGTATAGGTGATGTGTAGGCCAAGTAGGAAAGTAGCTTCCCCTAAGTCTGTGTTCTCAAATGCCGTTTTCAGGTCTTACATGAGAGAAGTAGCTTGGCGAGTGTTGGCTGAGTATATAGCGATGTGGTCAACGTAAACCGATAGGTATATATCGTGTTTACCATGAACAAACCTGCATGTGTCAAGGGCGGATGTCGCAAAACCTTTGGATGTTAAGTATCTAGCGAGAAGAGCGTACCATTCGTTCGCACATTGCTTAAGTCCATAGAGACATCGGTTAAGTCCCCATACTTTGTCTGCATTACCGAACCCAGGTAACAGTCGCATGTAGACTTCTTCTTTCAACTCACCATAAAGGAATGCAGATTTGACATCAAATTGCCGTGGTGGCTATTTGTTTTTAGCACATATTGCAAGGAGGAAGCGGAGTGATTGATATCGCATTACATGAGCCAAAGTATCCTCAAAGTCAAAACCCCGTACTTGTGAGAATCCTTTGGCAACAGCCCTTGCACGGTACCTTTCTAATGTACCATCAGCATTTCGCTTAGTCTTAAAGACCCATTTACTGTCAATAATCTTAAGTCCTGTAGGTTTATCTACTTCATCGAAAGTACCACTTTTCTCGAGTGCCTTTATTTCCTCGTCCATTGCATGGGTCCATTGTTCCTTAAGCGAGTTGTTTACTTCTTAGGTATAGGTCTTGGGATCCTCGTCCGATGGTACAGTGACATTTCTGCCAAAGTATTGTGGTGGGCGAACGGTTCTGCCAGATCCGGTCCATATCTCAGGAGGATTTTCCGTTTGTACTTCCTGTACAGGAGGTTCCAGTGTTTCTTCCGGAGTTTGGGGACAGTCATAATCTTCAGGATATTTAGGTGGTGGAGGTGGATGTACTTCAATAGTTGGTTTGTTATTTGCTTCCTATGGTAGAATTTTATCGGGAGCCCGTGCTCTTTGGTAGAAAGGTGGGTTGACTGTTGCAAAGGTCTCTGATGAGGGTGCAGGTTCCCTGGGATCAAGAGGTAGTATGGTCTTGGTTGTCCTTTGGAGCTGACGCGTTTCTGAGATCTTATGCAATGATGGTCTGTATATACGGCAGATTTTGCTGGAGGAAGTATATCCAACAAGGTATCCTTCTATGGCCCGGGGCTGTAACTTTGTTCCTGATTGTCTGGTCTCCTCTGGTATATGGATGAAGCATTTGGTCCCGTAGGGGCGTAGGTGGTTTACTAACGGCTTCTTGTTGTAGAGAGATTCATAGGGCATTAGTTTTCCTATGGATCGGTTAGGGAGGATGCTCCATAGGTATATAGCTGTTGTAACTGCTTCGGCCCATAAATGCAGTGTAAGACCTGATAACATACAGCGTGTAGATGTGATAATGGTCCTATTGTAGCGTTCGGCAACGCCATTAGATACATGAGAGTATAGAGGTATTTTGTCATTTATGATACCCAGTTTTTCTAACATGGTTGGCATATCTTTGTTGACATATTCTCCTCCATTATCGATCCTGAATCGCTTAATGGTAGCATTGTCCTGGGTGTGTCTTTCTTTGATGAATTGGTTGAACACTTTAACGGTATTGGATTTGGCTTTAAGAGGATAAATCCAAGTGTACCGTATACAATCATCAATAAAGATGATATAGTACCAGGAGTTTCCTATTGAAGGGGTTAAGAATTTTCCACTAAGATCAGAGTGGATTAAATCATAGGATATTTGACATCTCTTGTCTGTAGATTCGGGTTTGCGTTTTGTTGATTTGGACGTAATGCAGGTTTCACACTGCCAGTCTTTCGGAACTTGGGGGATAGTTGGATTGTCTGAGTAGTTGGTACATTTGAGGTAGGATGGTGAAGGATGTCCGAAGGCTTCATGCCACTGTTGGTAAGTCATCTTGTTCGCCACTACTCTCTCTTCCTGCACAAAATAATCTTGACCGTCAAGCTTTCCCCATATTACTTCTCTTTTATTCTCCCTGTATACAAACATTTCCGCCCCTTGAGTACGTAAAGAAAAACTATTCCCCAAAGAAACAATAGCGCGCCATGACAACAAGTTACTTTGACCTAACTTTGGAACTCAGAGAACATGTTTTAGGAATACAGGGGCTACATGACCATTTGAAGTTTTGGCCATGAGCTTGACAGTTCCTCGCCCACATGATTCTATTACCGAATCATTGCCTAACTTAACAATCCCTGTACTTGGTTCAAAGTTTATAAGAAGGTCTAGGTTGCTTATCAAGTGTGAGCTTGCGCCTGTATCGATTACCCAGTTGTGTGAGTGAGGAGTCTTTTCCGTGGAGGGGAGGGATGTGGATATACTAACCGGTTCAGATATTCTTCCTTGCCGATCTTTGCTGAACTAACAGATTTCTTTTCCTTCTTCTTTTGGTTGTCGCCCTTGAGTTTATTTCACTCATTCCAGGTATGTCCCTCAGTGCGAGCAGAGGGTAATGCCTTTTGCAGTAGGTACATTCCTTGGGTGTGGCCGCAGGTCTCCAGGGAGGTTCCCTTCCTTTTCATTTGACATGAGTGTTTTATACGCTTTGTCATCCTCAGGGCTAACCGAGGGTCTCATGTCCAACAACATGTTGTAGACATGGTCTTAGGTAAGGTCGTCCTTAGTTTGGAGGTTGTCGACAATGTTACTCATCGACTCGGGAATGGAGCGGAGAAGAACTACTGCTTTGGCTTCGGATGACTCGAATACCGATTTGAATACAAATGGTAGAGCATATCAGTCCTCAGCAGAGGAGAAGGAGCAACGGTGTTGCATTCGATTCCAGTGGGTATCGTACTTGTTGAGTTGGTCTGCAAAAGGTGCAGAGGTATCGTACTTGATATCGAGGACAGCGTTGAGTTGTTCTAAGAAGGAGGTGATGTTTTCTCTAGTAAATTTATCTTAGGACGCTTTCCATATGGTGTGGGTTGTTTTGTGGGTGGCCAACAAAATAAGCCATTGGGGGTCAATCGTTTCAAGAAAGTAGGCCAAGGCCCATTGGTATCGATTGCGGAATTCATCTAATCTCTCAAAGTTATTATTTCCATCCTCGTCCTCTTGTTCCTCCGGGAGAGTTTCCTTTTCTGTTACTATGTTCCTGCAATTATATAAAGTAAGGACATATTCCGAGATATCTCGCCAGGTCTGGTAGTTGTCAGGGCCAGTGAGCTTTGAGATAGAGCTCAATTCGTAACTGGGTGCCCAACTACATTAGGAGTTGTTGGCATAAGAACTGGGGTTTGGTGCAGGAGTTTCTGGAGGAGGAACGGTGGTTTCTGCCGTGGCCATTTTTGCTCGCTAAAGGCAAAGTGACTTTAGTTGCTAAGTACCAGTACTTTGCTTTGCACTTGCGAGTGGTTGCAGCTAGAAAATTGCACTTTCTATCTGAATTCGGATTTAGTGAGGGAGGAAAACTCTGACTTTAGCGAGGAGAACTAGGACTTTTCGTATCGATTTGCCAAGAATGTTTGACAAGAACGTTTCGTTTTTCGCGAACAATGTTTCATTTCGTGTTTCGTTTCGAAGAAATGTTTCAATGTTATACGAAATATTTTTCGGTAAAAGTTGTTTGATTCCTTTCGGAAGGAATTTGTTTCATGGTGAAAGAGGATAGCGTGTAAGTGTAAGTCATATAGCTATGGATGTACCGCGCTCATAACCTGTTCAAAATATGTGTATTGGTACAATCTTATAGCATGAGTACGAAAATACAACACAGTATTAAGAGTATACTATGTGCACGCTTGTGTGAGGAGTATTGTAGTATGAAGGTAGATTGGTAGTAGTTCTTGTCCATAATTAACTAAAACAAAGTAGGCGGCAACAAGCTATTTATACAGGTGCGTGTCCTCCTTGTACTCAGTAACAAAATAGGGAAAACATTGTAAGAAACATAAGTGCGAACATGTTTGACCCTGAAAAACTACCAAGGAAATCCCAATAAAGTATGCGTAATCTGATGTGGTATGCGCAAAATAAACGGAAAGATAACACATGATACATGACCGGTAAAAGGTCCCTATACATGGAAAGATAACAGAGAAATCCCGCACATAACATAAGAAATATACGCATTAATTCTCAAACATTATCATGAAATATAACCGAGAATATGATATACCCTAGCTGTAGTAATGTCCGTAGTTTCCCTGAGTAAACTAGAAATAACTGTAACATGAGTACATGTTCCGGTACCTCTATTACCACTCTCGTTAGCCTTTCCTTTGTCAGATTACATTCATGTGATTTGATTTCTTTTGTATTTGAT
This sequence comes from Tuber calosporum, assembly GCA_003316355.1. NCBI lineage: Eukaryota > Fungi > Ascomycota > Pezizomycetes > Pezizales > Tuberaceae > Tuber > Tuber calosporum. The sequence goes on along the minus strand of QFET01007783.1, from coordinate 688 downwards.
TTCCCTACCGGAAT